>JAQZBX010046775.1:0-20680 GCA_029593785.1 Cabassous unicinctus | reverse complement strand
TTCAATTTTTTGGAAGAGTTTAAACAGGGTTGGTATTAATTCTTCTCAAAATGTTTGGTAGAATTCACCTGTGAGGCCATCTGGTCCTGGACTGTTCTTTCTTAGAAGATTTTTGATGACTGATTCATTCTCTTGACTTGTGATTGTCTTGTTGAGTTCTGGTATTTCTTGTAGAGTAAATGTAAGTTATTTGTGCCTATCTAGGAACTTATCCATTTCATCTAGATTGTCTAATTTGTTGGCATACAGTTTCTCATAATATCTTAGGATCCTTTTTATTTCTGGGGGGGTCAGTCATAATGTGGCCCCCCCCTCCCGCTTCATTCCTGATTTTATATATATGTATCTTTTCTCTTTTTTCTTTGTTAGTCTTGCTAAGTGTTTGTTGATTTTCTTGATTTTCTTGAAGAACCAGCTTTTGGTTTTGTTGATTTTCTCTATTTTTTTTTGGTTCTCAATTTCATTTATTTCTGATCTAATCTTTGTTTTTTCTTTCTTTCTGTTTGCTTTGGGATTCTTTGCTGTTCTTTTTCTAGTTTCTACAGTTGTTTAGTTAGATCTTTGATTTTAGCTCTTTCTTCTTTTTTAATATAGCAATTTAGGGCTATAAATTTCCCTCTCAGCACTGCCTTCACTGTATTCTATAAGTTTTGAGAAGATGTGTTCTCTTTTTCATTCGTCTCAATATATCTACTAATTTCTCTTGCAATTTCTTCTTTGACCCACTGATTGTTTAGGAGTGTGTTATTTAATCTCCATATTTGTGAATTTTCCCCTTTCCCATCTATTATTGATTTCCAGCTTCATTCCATTGTGATCAGAGAAGGTGCTTTGTATCATTTCAGTCTTCTTAAATTTATAGAGAGCTGTGGTGTGGTCCAATATATGGTTTATCCTGGAGAAAGATCCATGAGCACTTGAGAAGAATGTACAACTTGCTGATTTGGGGTGCAATGTTTTGTATATGTCTGTCAGATCCAGCTCATTTAGCTTATTGTTCAAGTTCTCTGTTTCCTTCTTGACCTTCTGTCTGGTTGTTCTATCTATTGATGTGAGTGGCATGTTGAAGTCTCCAACTATTATTGTAGAGATGGCTATTTCTCCTTTCATTTTGCCAGAGTTTGCCTTGTGTACTTTAGGGCACCCTGGTTAAGTGACTAGATATTTATGACTGTTATTTCTTCCTGCTGGGTTGTCCCTTTTATTAATATGTAATGGCCTTCTGCATCTCTTATCACTCTTTTACATTTAAAGTCTGTTTTTTTCTGATACCAGTATCTCTTCCCCTGCTCTCTTTTGGTTACTATTTGCACAAAATATGTTTTTCCAACCTTTCACTTTCAGTCTACTTGCATCATTGGGTCTAAGGTGAGTCTTTTGCAGACAGCATATGGATGACTCATGTTTTCTTATCATGCTGTCAGCCTATATCTTTTGATTGGGGAGTTTACTCCATTAACATTCAGTGTTATTACTGTAAAGGTATTACTTACTTCAACCATTTTTATCCTCTGGCTTTCATATGTCATGTCTTATTTTTGTCCATCCTTTTACCTTTTGGGTTACCTTTTCTGACAGTCCTCACCTCTATACTCTCTTCCAAGCTTCTCTCTCTTCTCTTTTCTTTTCTGGCTGAAGAAGTCCCTTTAGTGTTTCCTGCAGAGTTGGATTCTTGTTTGTGAACTCTCTTAGTTTCTGTTTATCTCTGAATATTTTAAGCTCACCATTATCTCTGAAGGACAGTTTTTCTGAATAAAGAATTCTTGGCTGGCAGTTTTTCTCTACCAGTACCTTAATTACATCACACCACTACCTTCTTGCCTCCATGGTTTCTGAAGAGAAATCTGCACTAAGTTTTATTGGATGTCCCTTGTATGTTTTGCTTTTCCCTTGCTGCTTTCAAACTTTTCTCTTTATCATTAGCATTTGGAATTCTGAATATTATGTGTTTTGGTGTAGGTCTATTTGATTTATTCTAATTAGAGTACACTGTGCTTCATTGACATGCATATTCATGTCTTTCATGAGCATTTGGAAAGTTTTGGCCATTATTTCCTCAACTAATCTTTCTGCCCCTTTTCCCTTCTCTTCTCCTGGAACTCCCATAACACATGTTTGTGCACTTCTTGCTCTCATTCAACTTCCTAAGCCCCTGCTCATTTTTCCCCATTCTTTTTTCTCTTGGTTCTTCTCTCATTTCAATTTCACTTGTTCTTTCCACTATGCTGCTGTTTCTTTCTTCCATGATTTCCAGCCTGCTGTTTTGTGCCTCTCTTGTATTTTCAATCTCACTTATTGTGTCTCCTTTATTTTTCTATCTAATATTTCAAAATTTTTCTTTATGGACACCCAGTGTTTCTTAATATCTTTTATTTTTTAGCCATGTTGTCCTTCAACACCATGATTTGATTTAAGAGATTTGTATGAACTTCATTGATTAGCTCTTTCAAGTCCCATGTCTCATCTAGAGCTTTGATTTGTTCCTTTGCCTGAGTCATGTCTTCCTTTTTCTTAGCATGGCTAGTAATTTTTTGCTTATGTTCAGGCATCTGATTCTGATGCTGAGTTTACTTTGATGCTCAGTTTCTTTCTCTTGCCTAGTATTTACTGTTAAGAAGCTGTGTGCCACCACTGTTCTTTTACTCATAGTTTAACTTGTTCTAGATATTAAGGATTACCCTTGTTTAGGGCTAAAGATCCAGTAATAGGGTGCAAGCCAGTTTCCAAGGACTCAGAAATTCGGGCAGTAAAGGCACCTGCTTGCCTTTTTAATTAATTAATTATTATTTTTCCATTTTCATGCACTTTTCTGGACTGGCCAACAGGTGGTGCTTTTCGGCAGACCTCTCAGCTCAGACCCCAGGTGCTGGGGGGAATGCAATCAGTGTAACTCAGTGGTAGGTGGTAGTGCAGAAGCAATGTCCTCTGGGCTGGCCAAGCCTCACGAACAAACTTTCTCATTTGGCCTCACCCTCCCTCCTTCTGCCTCCTCAGCAACCAGCCTGGGGCAGGTGTTTGAGAAGGCAAATTATCTTTAGCTCCCAGTAGCCTCTCAGTGTAAACAATGTCATGGCCCCACCCAGCCTGGAAGTGTGGGACCCCTCCAATGCAGTAGACCAAATTCACTGGTCAAAATCTGAATTTTCTATAGGCTGAGTTCTTCCCTTTCCCCTTTCTTGGAGAAAAGGACCCCTGAAATACCCTCAGTCCACAACTACTACAGTCCGCAGACTGCTGTTTGCTCCAAAGATGGGGGGATGGGTGCCTGCTGCTGCTTTTGCAGTTTTATTCAAGGGCATTTCCAGCCAGCTGAGACTCATTTCCTTTGCCCTTATCTCTTCTGGGTGGTGTCTCACCTTCCCCTGGTGTCCTGAGCCCCAGAGCACCGCTCCAGACAGTCTCTACCTGTCTTCTAGCTGTTTTTTCTGGGAGAGAAGTGATCTATCTGCCTCTCTTATCCTCCATCTTCCCAGAAGTCACCTCTTCTCTTGAAATCTCCTCTCTGTATTTCTTTATTTTCTTCTTGAACTTCTAAAATCCTTATTACTCAATGACATACTACTTTAAATTTTACCATATTATTTTAGTAATCTATATCCATATCCATATCTATATATCTATGATCTATTCATCCATCTATCTGTGTCAGGTGGTTAGAGAACCTTATGAAATATTTCTTTTAAGAAAAATTTTCAAATTATTCATGCATTTTTCCCACCCCTACTCTGCCCTCAAGGTGCTTAGAATAGCTTTGGGCACATAATATATGCTCAGTAAACACATGTTGAAAAAAATTTAACTGAGCTTTGCAGATTAGCCTCTTCCACAGTTCAGAATTCTCCTAATTTGTATTTAAACAACTCCAGACAAAACAGAGAATGAGGAGTCTTTAGGAAAGAATAGTAACAGTGAATAGGAAATTCTGTTATCATATGAGGAGGGGTAAAATTGTGTGAGCCTGAGGATCCTAATAGGTAACTTTAGGATTTGCCCACATAGTTAAACCCCATTCTTAAAGCCACTCTTCCACAAAGCCAACCCAGGGACAATCTGTGCCTTCTCTTTTCAACCACAACTCTTTTCATTTCAAAACAAGGGCAGTGGGGAGGACATGGCTCAAATGGTTGGGCATCTGTTTCCCATATGGAGGGACCTGAGTTTGATCACCAGGACTGCCTGGTAAAATAAAGAAAAATATAGAAGGTGCGCGAGCGTGCCGTCAGGCCCCGTGAGCGAGTGAGCCCCCAGGCCCCACCAAAACAGGCAGCAAGATAATGACATAACAGGAGAGAGACGCAGGGGAGAGCCAAGACGAGACACACTGAAAAAACAAACAAACCAGGAACCAAGGTGGCGCAGGTGGCAGAACGCCTGACTCCTACATCGGAGGTCTCCAGGATGGAATCCCGGTGAAGACAAGAGGAGAAGGATGAGAAGAGAGGGCAGGAAACAGACACAGAGAATTGCCCAGCAAATGGACACAGAACATCAAATGGGGGAGAGGGAGGGTTAAAAATGGATAAAGTAAATAAATAATCTTAAAAAAAAAAACACAAAAAACAAGGGCAGATAAAATATGCTAATTCACAGCAAGTCTCACCATTGCTATTCATTAGGAAGTCCCTTTCCAGTATGAAAGTCCAGTCTTCCGTGAATTCACAAACAAATGATTGCCCTTGTTACTGGCATTCCATACCAGCGATAAAACTTGTGAGCTAACAGCCTCAGCCCAATTTTGTGTGCCTTCTTCTGGAAGGTGTTGTGCTCTTTGTCTTGTCTCTATATGGGCATGTATCTATGTATGCATGTAGGATGTTTAAAAATAAGTGCACTTCTAGCTAATGTCTAGGGACATTATTAGGAAATCCTGAGACTTCAATTTCGTGGTGGTGGTGGTGTGTTGCACAAGTTCAAATTCTTTGCACTTCAGCTGTAGGAGCCTGCTGTAAGAGTGGACTGTTTAGCATACCATGTGAGCCACAGGCTCTGACATCTTTAACTAGACTGGCAAAAGGCTGGGAAAAGGAGCACGAATGGAGCACTAGCAGTCACGAGAGAGCAGGGTTGGAATGCTGGCTCTCACCACAAATTGGTACATGGAACTTGTGTTTTTCATTAGGGTTGCTGCAGTAATGCTGGTATCTAGCATTCCAAAGGATATTCAGACCTATATTAAATTAAGTTCTCCTTTAAAAGTTGCTCTGTGTTGGAACAACATGAAGGACCTGGCTGCAATCAAGAAAACTCAGGAAATATAAAGCTAAGGCTGACTCTGGCCTTGCCTTATGCTGTTGGTATGAATGTACAGTGTACATTGTCCGTGATTCAGTAGATAATCTGGAATATATCTTAAAATGCAATATTGCCTTGCACTTTTAATTGACTGCTTAGCTCAAGTCTTTGGTATTATTTGTGGATTGTAGAAGACAAGGATGAGTGACCATAATACATTCATAATGCAGAGCATGAACAAAAACATAAGAATATGGTTTTTACTGTGCATAAATAAACACTTATGTAAACCATGCATTTAACTGTTTATGTATAACTGTACATCCATTTGTGTAATTTACATCTAAAAGTCCAAAACTGGTGAAAAACAAACAGTTAAGGAATGTGTCTCATATTTTAAAAGTAAAGCCTCTCCATAAATTTATTCTTTCCCTCTCTCTCTCACACACACACATACCACCACACACACACACACACACAGAAAATCTATACATGCACACTCAAGTTTCTGAGTTCCTAAATAAGCATATGTATTTGTCAGGATAAGCTAGGCAATGATGCTGTAACAGACAACCCCAAAATCTCAGTAGCTTAACACAAAGCAAGTGTATTTCTCCCTTACACATGGTCCTCTGTGGATATAGGCAAATCTTCAGGACAGCTATCTTCCATGAGTTGGCCAAGCATATCAGGCTATTTATATCACTACCGTATCAGCACATGATCTATGCTGAGCAGTAGGGAAGGTTATTTGCCCTGACCTCCATGGATGTAGAGGTGTAGAGTTAACTGCAGCAGTTAACACATCTCATTTCCATGCATATTTCATTAGCCAAAGCAAGTCACACTGCAATGACTAACTTCAAATGCAAGCTTTCCATGTGCCTGAAAGTAGATATAGGTGAATAATAAAAATTCCGATAACATGATTAAAGTAACCTAATAAATGTAACCGATACTGAAATCAGTTTCTCTCTCTCTCTTTCTGCCATACACAAATATTCACAAATCTGTGTAGGAGAAAGAGATTTCAGGGGCACAAGTGTAAGCCCTTCCTTCTTTCTTCAGAATAAACTAACCCAGTTTGATTACAAAACCCATCAAGTGATTTCTCTGCAGGGGGCACATTTCTTTAACTTCAGGTGATGCCAGCAGCTTGAGGTTTACCTTTCTTTGGATGTCATGTCAATATGCCGTCTTTAATAAGGAAGAATTTTAGGTCCTTTCTGGAAAGTAATTTTTAAAAAGGAAAAATGGAGGATTCTATTCTGAGTAATAGTGAAGGGCAATCAAAGGCAGAAAAGATAGAAACAGAAAGCTAGGGGTGGGAGAGTGGGTCTTCTCCAGGTTAGTTCCAGGGATTTCACAAGTTTGTTGCAGGCGAACACCATTAGTGCAAACATCTGAATCTTCAAAAGGAACTAAGTGTATTTTCAGCTCTGACGGCTGAAAGAACCAGTAGATGAGTGGAATGCATTAGGTTTTACAGGTTCTAGAAAGGAGCAGTGAGGGATTCCATTTACCAAAGGACTTCTTAGCAGCCCTTTTCCCCTATGAAGTTTGAGGGGGACCCGGTAGAGGAACACTGTGTCCAGGAAGACTTGATCAAGATGGCTATTGAAAACTCACTTATTCAGACACTTGGTATTGCAAGTGCTTCTGTATATACGCAAGGTCCTTTATGATCTAGCCCCTGCCTACCTCTTTCTAGCATCATCTTGGGCCATTCTCCATCCCTGCATCCCTGTCTCCCAATTCCGTGTTCCCACTGTGCTGGAACCTTATTCTGTTCCTTGAGTGAGTCATTCTCCCTCCTGTACAAGGCTTTTGCATAGCAGTTCCCATTTCCAAGAATGCTCTTCCTCACCTAATTAAGGCCATTTCATTCTTCAGATCTCAAATGGAATGCCAGTTTCCCAGGGAAGGCTTCCTTGACCATCAGGCTAGGGCAGCACTGCCATTATATGTGTTCACACTACCAGGTGTCTTCCCTTCTGACAACTTTGACAGTTTGTGATTAACAAGGATTGTTACAGTTGTTTGAATAATATTTTTCTCCCGCTAGTCTATAAGTTCCATGGGGATCGCTCTTTTTCTCACCTTCATATCTTTACCCCCTAACCAGATTCCCTGAACATATCAGGAACTCAATAAATACTTGCTGAAAAAAAATCCAGTATTTTACAAATAAAGGATTACAGTTTCTCATATTTATATAGCCCTACTTAGGTATCAAGCAACTTTATCTCCATTTCCTAGTTTAATACACTAGAGAAAATACAATAGATGAGTTGATTACTGCCAGATACACCAATGTTGTAATTTAGGGGCTGAAGTAAGACTGGACTTCATAGCTATGACTCTAAATCGAATGAGAGTTACTTAACAACCCTGGGTCTCATCTGTATACATGTAAAATAAGCATTAGATTCAATATATATAAAGTGGTCCTGCAAATCAAGAAGAAAAAGATAAACACCTGTAGTATAATAAAAACTTGGCTGGTCTTGGTTGCCAGTTCTCAGGGAGATAACTTCTACATCCTTGGAATTTCCCATGCAGGGGGTGTTTTTTGCTGTTCTTGGTGGCCACTGGGATCACACCTCTTAGTTCCTATGCTAACAAGATGACAGTGTGGGGCCAGCCACACCTATAGTCCTAGAGTTAGGGTGTGGGTAGCCATGCCAGAAAGACCAGCCAGGTGCTTAGGGGGTGGGGCCACACCATATCAACCCCACCTTGCCAACCTCTGGGAGGAGAGGGGTGCTGCAGATTGAGTTCAACCACATGAGCATTGATCATTACATAATTAAACCCCATTTATACTTGGACACTTGTAGCTCCAGTGAGCTTCCATGATTGACAAGATATATTGCTGTTCTTAGGAGGGTGATGTGTTATGACTCTACATGGAAAGGACATGGAAGTTTGCACCTGTGACTGCCCATTCTTCACCCTATATATTTCTTCTTTTGCCTTCTTATTTGTATTCTTTTACTATAACAAATGTATAATCGTAAGTACAGTGCTTTCAGTGAGTTCTGTGAATCGTTCTAGTGAATTACCAAACCCAAAGGGAGTGGTGGGAACTCCAGAATTTGTAGTCAGTTGGTCAGAAGTGTGGGCAGCCTGAGACCCTGAACTTGGGTCTGATGCTTAAGGGCAATCTTGTAGAGGACTGCCCTTAACCTGTGGGGTCTGGCTTAACTCTGGATAGTAGAGTCAGAATTGCATTGAATTGAGTTATTGCAATATTTGCAGTTGGTATTAGAAACGAAGTTTTTGCAACTTATATAACATTCACTAGGCAAATGGACAAATGTATGAACAAAAAATTGGTAGGAGAGGAAATAAAAACCTTAAAAATATATAAAAAGACACTCAATCTCATTATTACTTAGTGGAATGCAAATGGAGCAGGATCACAAAAATATTTTATTTATTCTAAAATGTGATCTGGTCTTCTTCCAGGTCTTACTCACTGTATGAAACAAACAAGCAAACAAAATACATTTTCAACTTATCCAGCTTATCCTAATCAGACATATACTCTGATGCAATAATTTAAGTAGTCCATTGAGGTTTTGCACAGTGGCTCAAGGTAAAAATGCTAGTGTCTCAGTTGATCCTACTTTCCCTGTTTCTCTGCAAGATGGTTTTGAGTGTATAAAGAAGTTTATTGGGTCTTCATGGTGTGAAGGCAGAGGGAAGGGAGGCCCAGCTCTTTACATTGTGTCCTTGTGATATCTTCTGCCTCTGGTCTCCCTGTCCACCTGTTTGTTGAGCGTTCTGATGCTGAAGTCTGTAGACCATGAACTTGTTGTTGGCTATTTCTATTGACTTGGTCCTAGACAGGTGGAAGCCAGGGACTAGCTGTACCTCACTAGGCTCCTCGCTGGTCATCTCCAGGTCTCATCTTCCACCTGGCCTCCTGGCCTGCTTCCAGCTTCTGTTCAAGAGCCATTTTTCCATGCCACAGTTGACCTGATGGACACTGCTGGCTCCTGAGTCAGCACCCATGTTACATAGGAAGCAGGGAGGTCTAAACACAAACCCAAAAGATGACACACTCTAGGCTTTTGTTTGTGAAAGCCTGGAGTCATTGAGGGTGGTTATAATAGATTGACCCCAAAAGGAAGGGGGATAGAGGAAAGTATTTCAGGTTTAAGAAACAGAAAATGCTACCATCTGAAGGAAGAGGTGACATGTAGCCAGTCTAAAAGAAAGCATGGACTCCATAGGGGCATCCGTGAAGGGGTGAGATCTGGATACTGTTTCTATGCACTACCCACATGGGAGCAGAAGTGAGATACTCAGGGCTGGGTGGGGTGGGTGGGGAATTCATCATAAGAATGGTAGCTTTGAGAGCTATTGTAGAAGATGCCTTTGCCGACATTTGCCCTAGAATCTTAGGAGGTGGGGAGCCCGCCTGTTTTCAAGGGAGATTGAGCCTATCAGCGTAGGTCAGCATGGAGTGACAGTAATAACAGCCTTCCTAGAATGTTCTGTAAGACATAAGACTTTTAAAATCAGCCCTGTGGGTACAAGGGTATAAGAGGGAACCCAGATATCTCCTGGAATGGAATTTCACACCAGCCCAGTGGGATGGGATTTGGAATAGTTTACATTTGCTTAGGGATTGACTATAAATGTGGTATTTCCCTCACTCTAGTATGTGAACTAAAATTCTTACCCACACATAGGATGCAAATGTATAACCAGAGGTCAAGAGAGAGAGAAGAACTAAAAGATTTCTAATGGTAATCTTTGCAGGTGGGGAGTGGAACTGGGGAATAGTCATGGGAACCTTTCTAGTTTTTATTCTGTATTTATTCTTATTGTTTAGATCATTTATCACAAGACTCTGATCTTGCATTACTGGTGTAAGCAAAAGAAAAGGACTGCCCAAGGTGATCTCTGAGAGTCTCTGGCTGCTCTGTTCTATGATACTTTGTTATGACTTCCTCCATGGTCAGCAACAGTGAGAGCAGGGGTTCAGCCCAACTCTTCACCTCCCCAAATGTAACCCCTCACAATCGGGCCTCCATCTGCCTTTCCAGCTTTTACCTGCTAAACTCCCTTGTTTTCCAGAGGTTCTCAGCCCTGGCTGCCCACTAAAATCACTATGGTGATCTTTAAAAATATACCAGGTACCCAGGCTGCATTCTCAGGGACTCCCAGGCAATTGGTCTGGGGTGGGTTCCAGGCTTCTGTATTTTCAAACCTCCCAGGTGATTCTAATGATGGCCAAGGCTGAGAACCACTGCCAGACACTCCCTGGAGTTCAGCCTGCACAAAAGTAATGTTTCCTGCCTCTAATTTGTCCATTCTACATCCCTTGTCCTGACTGTAGTTCTGTTATCTCCTACTGGCAGAATCTGATCCATCCTGGAGGCTCTTCTCAAATCCTGCCTTCTCCATGAAGACTTTGTCTACTTGGATGTGGTAGACTGAATTACAGACCCCAGTGAAAGACATGTTCTTAATCTTAATCTGTGTTCCTGTGGTGTGAACCCATTATAAATAAGACCTTTTGAAGATTCTATTTTAAATTAAGGCATGGCCCAAATGAATCAGGGTGAGCTTTCATCTATATTCCTGGAGGCCTTTATAAGCAGAAGAAATTTGGACAAAGTCAGAGAAACACAAGAATAGCCAGAAGCTGGAAGTCAACGGAAACCAGACGAGCAGGCACAAGGAGAAAGAGCGCCATGTGATGGGAGGCAGACAAGCAAGCCAAGGGACCCCAAGGTTGCGGCAAGCCAGTAGAATGCCACAGGTTGCTGGGAGAAAGCATGGTCTTGCTGGTGGCTTGAGTTTGGATTTCCAGCCTCTGAATCCATAAGACAATAAATTCTTGTTGTTAAGCCAATCCATGGTGTGGTATATGTCATAGCAGCCTGTCAAAGCAGGACGCTGGATATAGTATTTCCTTCTGAAGAACCCTCATTGTACTTTATTGCTACTTCCCTTGTGCTCTTTATTTTGTGACATTTTGCTTTGTTTTTAGGCGGGTTTTTTGCTTCTATACCAGACTCTAAGCTCCTTGAGGCCAGCAACTGCGGTATACTCATCTTTTCTAGGTGCCATGAGGAATAGACAGTGTTCTGTATGTAAATAGCAGTGTACTGAGTTGCACTGAACCTTCACAATTATTTTAGCCAAGCTTCATCCACATGGGCTAAATTACATAAATGTTTGTGGGAAATGGAAAGATAAATGGATCATATTAGCTTTCAGAAAAAGCATCACTAAATCCTTCCTTGAGTGCGTATTCTGAAGAGCCACAATCTCCATGTACTTACTATGTGAGACAGGGAATATAAGTGCCTGTTGTTGGGACAGTATCTACTTGAACAGATGTGCCTGGGAGTTAGAGATTCTGATTCCACTAGAATAAGTTCATAAATTTAACTGCCCTAATTGCCTCTGAGAGGAAAAAAATCCAAAATTTTAAGCTGAAAAACCTATAGAGAAAACAAGTATCAAAGAATCTATGACTGCCATATATGTGGGAAAGAAGTGTAGAAAAAAAAGTGTCCCTTCCAAAATACATCTACATCTCACACTCTGATTCATGGGAATGAGTGCTAGCGGAATATTTCCTTAAGAGGTATTGTCACAGGACGCAAACCGAATCACTTCAAACCTCTGGATCTAACTGCCAATGTATAGGGAGTACAAGGACAGATACATATGTTAAACAATAGAAAGGGGTGCAATCAGCAAAGTCCAGATGGTGAGAAACTCTACAGGAGAAATGACCTGGTGAGTTCACAGATAAATTGCAAAGGGGTGTTATGATGGATTGATTCATAGGACCCACAAAGGCATGTTCAAGCCCTAACCCCTGGTTCTGTGGATGTGAACTCAATTGTAAATAGGATCTTCAAGGATCCTGTTAAGATGAGGCCAAACTGAATCTGGGTTGGACTTAATCCCATATAACTGGAGCCCTTATAAGCAGAGGAAACTTGGATACAGGGTAGGAGGAGTAGGAGACAGAGGACCATGTAACAGGCAGAAATGGAGTTATACCAGCTGGTCACCACCAGAACGTTACAGGTTTCGGAGAAAGCAAGATCCTGCTGACACTGTGAGAAAATAAACTCCTGTTGTTTAAACCAACTATCTGTGGTACTTTATTTCAGGAGCCCTGGCAAACTAAGGTGAGGGTGGAGAGGAAAAGCTAGAGGGGTGTATTAGTCAGCCAAAGGGGTGCTAATGTGAAATACCAAAAATGGGTTGGTCTTTACAAAGGGTATTTATTTGGGGTAGAAGTCCACAGATACCAGGCCATAAAGCGTTAAGTTTCTTCTCTCACCACAGTCCATTGCCTCATTGTTAGAGCAAGACAGCTGCCGGCGTTTGCCAGGGTTCAGGCTTCTGGGGTTCCTCTCTTCCCGGGGCTGCGATTCTCTCCGGGTTTAGCTCCTGTTTCCTCCACAAGGTCAGCTGTAGACGATCAGGCGAACGGCTTGCTTCTCTTCTCCTGGGGCCTTCTTTCCAACACCAAAACTGCTTCTCAAAACACTGCTTCTCAAAACTGTTCTTGCCATGCCTTTTATATTTGATTCCCCACCCACCAAGGGGTGGGGCTCAATGCCCTAATCATAACCTAATCATGCCAGATTAACAGATCAGTTTACAAGCACGATCCAATTATATTTTTGGAATTCATAATTACATCAAATTGGCCAACGGTTACAAGGGGTAACTTACAGATTGAAAGAGACTTTAAGAGGCATTAGCAATCAATTGCTAGGTCTTATCCTTATTTTGATCCAGATTGAAACAATAAATTGTGAAACAAAAAACATTCATGAGACAATTAGGGAAATTTGAATGTTGAAGGCATATTTGATGCTAGTAAGAAATTATTCATTTTAGAAGTGTGATGATAATGGTATTGTAAAGTTTAAATAAAGATACTGATATAGTTATGGTTAAAATTATACAGTGTGTCTTGGTTTGCCAGGGCTGCTATAGCAAATCACCCCAGACTTGGCTTAAACAACAAGAATTGATTGTCTCAAAGTTCTGGAGGCCAGAAGTCCAGATTCAAGGTGTGGGCAGGCCAGGCTTCCTCTGAAGTGTGCAGGGTTCTGGTGGTGGTGGCTGCTGGGAATCCCTCATATAACTCAATCTTTTGCCTCTGTCATGTGGTGTCTGCCTCTGCATAAGGTGTCTGTCTCTCTGCCTAAATTTCCTTTCCTTCTAAGGACTCTACTCATATAGGATTAAGGCCCACCCTAATGCTGTTCGGTCTCATCTTAATTAATGACATCTTCAAAGATCCTCTTTACAAATGAGTTCACATTCACAGGTCTGGGGGTCATGGCTTGAACGTGTCTTTTGCAGGGAAGGGGCACAATTGAGTCCATAACACAATGTCTGGGCTTTGCTTCAAAATAATCCTGGAGGCAGAGGAAGTGAGCAAGTAAATAGATGAAATAAGATTGGTGATTTGTTCATTGTTGAAGTTGCAGAGTGAGTGTATGAGGTTTATTATAAGATTTTCTACTTTTTGTTATATTTTATAGTTATCTGAAGTATCATCAAAAAATATAAAAATACATTACACTAATTTGAGTAAAAATAGGTCACTAATAAGTACACACAATCATATTTTCAAAAAGTGTATATGTGGGAAAGGTTTTAATGATGAAAGTTGAGTTCCCCAACTTCTGACTCTTGGTCCTAAAGTATTTTCAAGTCTGTGATGGAGGGGAGATGTGCAGGGGTGGGGGAAGACTGAAAGAGAGAGAGAGAGAGTGAGAGGGTAATGTTTTGATTTGAAACAAAAAAGTGTCACGTCTGATATGTCTGTTTGTTTTTTTGCCTTAAAATGGATTAAGGTGGACACCAGAGTTTCAAAAATTTAAGGCAATTTGCTAAAATTGCTAAAATCATGCTAAAAGTACCACCTGATAATAATGAGCAAGCATCTGGAGGTTACAGAATGAAAAAATGAGCAAAGAAAAACTGGCTTTTATGAGTGCTCATGCCTACTGGGAAATTAAAAGGGACTGGGCACAGCAATGAATAATACAATCAGGCAGCAATGCCAGACAGAAGATGATAGAGCCATCATGACACTTCTTACCCAGGCTCATGGGTATTCCACAGACATTGGACCCTTTGTAGATTGGTGAGACGCCAATTGGAGTCCATGATGATGCACTGGAGCTCTATTTCCTCAATTTTGTTATGCATGAACAATGACAAGGAATCCAAAATCCACTTTTTTTTTTAGTTGGTGCCAGGGATTGAACCCAGGACCTTGTACATGGAAAGCAGATGCTCAACCACCGAGCTTCATCTGCTCCACAATGAGAGTTGATTTATTTCTTTGTTTGTGTTTGTTTTTAGGAGGTACTGGGGATCGAACCCAGGACCTCGTATGTGTGAAGCAGGCGCTCATCCATTTGAGCTACATCTGTTCTCATAATCCACTTTTGAACTTGAACTTGTGGAAAGTGAGAAGCAATGAAGAGAAGTGATTAGGGCTGCATACCAAGCTGAGAAGAGCAAGTAGAGGGAAAAGGGAAGACAACATGGCATGATACAAGGTAATTTATCATTCTTGCTGCCGCCCTGGATTTTCTGCCATTCCTGCCAGTTTCACAGCAGGGCATCAGCTATATTGTCCAGCAAGGATTGTCCCAGAAAAGGATTGTTGCAGGGAAATGAATTTAAAACAGAAAAACTGATTCTGAGTGATTCCAGGCAGACTGCACTCCCATCCCTCAACACACACTTTAAGGAAGGATTCCCCAGCACTGCAGGGAGTGGGAAAGACACTCAGACAGAGAGGATCAGTGAAAGGAGAGAAGTTAAGTCCATCAAAATTCATGGAAACAGGAGTCAGTGTAAAAACCAGAGACTGCTCATCCTCACCTCAAGCATCCACCCAAAAGAGCTGCACTGTTACATCTATACCAAGGAGTTCAGGGAGATTTTCCCTTGTAGACTTGTGCAACCCCAGAAAATTTTCAGGAATTGAAGTACCAGGCATGTTTAGAAAGTTGTTGGGAGGCTTAGCTAAAAATTTGTGTGAGAAATAGCCAGACATCTATATCTCCACTTGCCCACTCCTCCATCCCCACACTCTGGAACAGCCAGGTAACTTCCCCTCCCTTACAAAAAAGATGCAAGTTTATGCTAATGGAGAAAATGAGCCAGAGGGAAACTCTGCACACTGGGTACAAGACACAGTTGAGGACTGTGATGCCAGACAGGAGGAGTAGGTCAATATAGTACAGAGCCATGTGCTGTACCCTCCTCTCCCACACCCACTGCTCTAGCCTCTTTCTTTCCTTAACTTTCTGAGTATACATACCATCAGCCAAGCAGGGTAGTGAAGAATTCCTCTTTTAGGAATGAACTCAAGTACTGAAAATTGAGGGCCCACGGTGAAAGGGCCAGGTTTCCTTGCATCAACTGAAAGCAATGTAAGAACAGAAGTCATAAGCATGAAACAAGAATGGGCTGTTATACAAAAAGAACATTAAGAGAACAAAAAAGAGCTCTTGGAAATTAAAATATTATGGAGAAAATGAAAACATTGGATAGAATGTTTGAAAGGTAAATTGAAGAAAACTCCCAGACAGTAGAACAGAAAAAAGACAGGATTAGAAAATATAAGGAAATTAGATCAATCCAAGAAGACCAATATATGAAAAATAGATATTCCAGAAAGAGAGACAAGAACAATAAAAATTATTTCTCCAATATACAAAAATAAATATATCAGAACAGAAAAATATGAATTTTCAGACTGAAGGTGAAATGTAGCACCACATCAAATAATATCATTGTGAAATTCCAGAACACTGGAATGAAAGAAAATCTTGCAGATTGCATATGAAGGAATGGAATAAATATATCCCTGGACTCTCAGGAGGAAACCTGCAAGTTAGAAAACAATGAAATGGAACTTTCAGAATTTGAAGGGAAAATAATTCCCAATCTAGAATTCTAAATCCAAACAAATTCTTAATCAAGTGTGAAATTAGTATAAAAATTTTTGGATGAACAATATCTTTGAAAAAAATACTTCTCATTAGCTCTTTGTTGAGAAGGTAATGAAATATATGCTCTACAAAAATAAGGAAGCAAACAAAAAGAAGAATCCTACATGTAACACAAGAGGCTAAGGGAGCAATCTGATTAAAGGAATAAAGGAAATCCTAGGATGATAGCTGGGCATTGGGCTCAAGAGAACCAAACTGGATGGAAGGAGGAGGGTGGAAGTCTCCAGAAGGGATGTCTCCAAGAAAAAATGGAAACTGATGGAGCACCTGATGTGTTGGCATATGTGGAAGTTTGGGGATGGGTTCTGAGAAGTCTAAGCACATTTTTATTTTAAAAAGGAAAATTAACTTCAGGAAATGAAAAATTTCATCAAAAAAAGCAATGTATTCTTAGTACATTATATGGCTCAGTGTGGATAGTATTTACATAGTCATAATAATGCAAACAATGAAAGTCCATTTATGCTTAATAACTATATCAGAGTTATATTGAGAGAAAGGGTATAGCAGATATGTGAGAAGGTTGGGAGAGCTAAATCCTTACCTTCCATAGTATGAAAACAAAAAGAATACCTAAAATTATGAAAACCAGGAGACTTCAGTGTTTCAGTTGCTTATTTTGAAATATGGACACAAATACCACAAGAAACATTAAAGATAGTTGGAAGTGGTTGCCTCTAGCAAGCTAAAATTGAGAAGAGGAAACATGAAGCAGGAATGGATTTTTTTTTTTTTTTTGGTAGGGGAAGGGGGTTCTATTTGACCTTTTAAATTGTGTGCTTCTAGTACTTAAATAAATAAATTTTTTAAAAATTAAATTAAAAAATGTATAAGGAATTTAAGTGCCAGGTAGGTGACTAGATAAATGATCAATAAGTTCTTCTAACTTTGAGAAACTATGATTCTTTACCAAAATATGTAAAGAGCTCCTAGCATAGCACCTGGAGCAGAGGAGGTACTTGGCCATTGTTAGTTCCCCCAAAGGTTCCAGATGCCTCTACTGGGGAGGCTTTGTCTGTTGAGGAGGTGTTTTCACTTTTGAAATGAAATATCTGCTTTAGCTCTCCACTTTTGACTTTGTGCGTATGTGTGCCATGTGTGTATGTTAACGCCATTTTAGGTAAAACATACTTTGAAAAACAGTTTTGTTATTGAAGCATGACATATATAGAAAAAAGTACACAAACCTCAAGTGCAAGGCTTGATGAATTTTTGCAGTGAATACACCCACGTAACCAGTACTTGGATCAAGAAAGAGAACCTTTTCAGCAAAGCTGCCAATCACCATCCTTTCCATCCTCTCTAAAGTATTTTGAATTTTAAACCAATACAGTGTATATTCTTCAGTGTCTAGACTTTGCCTCAATTGTTTGTTTGTGTGATACATTGATTGCTGAACACCACAATTTATTTATTCTGCTGTGGCTGGATGAATAACAGTGCTGTGAACATTCTTGTACATATCTTTTGGTGCATTTCTGTTGGTCAGATAACCGAGGAGAAAAACTGCTGTGCCATAGGGGATGCTTTTATGTTCAGCATTAGTAAATGCCATCCATTAGTTTTACAAAGTGATTTTTCCCAATTTATAGTCCTAACAGCTGTGTAGGACAGTGGCCACTCGTCCACAATTTTGCCAACAATTGTATTATCAGTGAAAAAAAGATATAGACATCTTGGTGAGTGTATAGTGGTATGCTGTGGCTTTAATTTGCACTTCCCTTTTGACTGTAGAAAAAAGTAGAGAAACTTTTCGTGCATTTTATGTTGAAAAATTTTTTTTTCTTTGGCTCACTATTCACAGTGCTTCTTGAATCCATGACTTCATGTCTTTAGTCAGCTTTTGAAAATTCTCAACCACTACAATTTCAAATATTACTTTCATTCAAATCTCTCTCTCTCTTTTTTTTCTTCTGGAATGCCAATTACACATTGGACACATTTTTTCACTGTGTTTTATTTGTCTTACACTCTTTTCCATATTTTCTATTCTCTTGTTTCTTTGTTCTTCATTTTCAATATTTTTTCTAATATAACATCATTCACTCTCTCATCTGGTGTTAAGCCTGGCTTATTTGATGAGCTTTTAATGCTGGCTATTGTGTTTTTCAGTTCTAGAATTTCAAAGTTTAAAATAGTTGCTGGTTCATCATAATTTTTCTCATGTCTGTATCAGACAGCTCCAGTTTCTGGTAAATTGTTTTCTCTTGGTTTTCAGCCAATTGGTTTCAAATACATTCTTGTCTTCCGGTTATTAAAATATTTTTTGTACATTCTATTTTTTTATACAGTGGACTTGAGTTAGTTTTGTAACAAAAAGTTCACAATGGTCATTTCAAAAAAGTGGAAAAACACATTTCTAACCAATTACTGTCCATCTCAATCAAGTGTCTATAGTGTTGAGCTGATCCCAGGGCACTGGGACTAATTACTGCCTGGTTTCACTGCATAAGCATGGTGGCGATTCCAATGGCCACCACAAATTCCATTAGTGCTCATAACAGGACTGACAGAATGCACCCTCATATTCTTTTGCTGTTTACACTTTCTATTTATTATATTTGTGCTACATTCTAGTTAAAGGATTATCATTATTGAAAGTATATCAAATAAACAATTTTGGAGAATCCAAAGGAGCCAAGGAAACAGAAATTTGAGTTAAGTGGTAGTCAATAAAGGCACCATTTTTTTCAAATAACTGCAAGGACAATTGAAGTAGAATCATTATTTCCCAATCTCCTGGTTGTTTTTTTTTTAATAAACTTTTGTTTTGGAATAAATTTAAATTTACAGAAAATTGCAAAGGTAATTCAGAGCTGCAGAGATAATTCCTGTATATCTTTCACCCAGATTCAGTTCCTCCTAATGTTATCATCTTACATTACTGTGGTATATTTGTCATACCTCATACACCAACACTGGTACATTACTGAAGCAGGCTTCATACAGGGAATCAATAGACGAATCTGCAACCTGGCAAGAAGTCCACGTGGACATCAATACCCCCAAGATGGCTGCTGGAAGACTCTCACGAGATTTCTCCTATCCGGAAGCCAGGAGAAGCCCTGGATATTCCCCAGGGACATTATCATTGGGCCCACCCAGGGGAATAGATGGGTAGGGTAATCAATCAAAACAGCAAACACCTGGGACTCCTCCTATGCCATTAGCAAAGGGGTAGAATAATTAATGGTTTAAAAAGCAAGGGCAAAGGTCAACCCCTCCCGCTCTCGCCCTCGTCCCTCTTGGCTTCTGCGCCCTGCTCTGGTCGAGTCTCCCCTGCATGGAATAATACGCATGTAAAACCTGGGCATTTATAATCTATAATGGGAAATTGTAGTCTGTAAATCAGCCCTCTCTATGACTGTTCAGCCCCTTACTCTCTACCGGGGGCCCGTGATCTGTTATTTTCTCCCATTTCACTTCCCTCCCCACCTTAAAAAATTACTGGCCTAACTAACTTGACGTGCTCTGAAATTCATTTCTGCAGCTTAAGTCAAGAACCTAGACGAAATCTGGTACCATTACTATTAACTAGACTCTAGGCTACGCGTGTTTATTACTTTCTTTTTATTAGAGAAGTTGTAGGTTTACAGAAAAATCATGCAAAAAGTATAGAGTTCCCATATGCTCCCCTATTATTAACACAGTTTTCCCTATAATTAAATTTTGCATTAGTGTGCTGCATTTGTTACAATTGATGAAACAATGTTATAAATATACTATTAACTATAGTCCATAGTTTATATTAGGGTTCACTGTTTGTGTTATACAGTTTTATGGTTTTTAAAATGTTTTTATTCTGGTAACATATATACAACCTAAAATCTTCCATTTTAATCACTTTAAATATATAATACAGCGGTGTTAATTACATTCACAATATTGTGCTAACATCACCACCATCCATTACCAAAACTTTCCCACTACCCCTGTATTAGTCAGCCAAAGGGGTGCTAATATGAAATACCAAAAATGCGTTGGTCTTTATAAAGGGGTATTTATTTGGAGTAGAAGTCCACAGTTACCAGGCCATAAAGCATAAGTTTCTTCCCTCACCAAAGTCCATTGTCACATGTTGGAGCAAGACAGCTGCCGACATTTGCCCAGGGTTCAGGCTTCTTAGGTTCCTCTCTTCCCGGGACTGCGTTTCTTCCCAGGGCTGCGTTTCTCTCCGGGTTTAGCTCCTGTTTCCTCCACAAGGTCAGCTGTAGGCGACCAGGTGAATGGCTCGCTTCTCTTCTCCTTGGGCCTTCTTTCCAACATCAAAACTGCTTCTCAAAGACTGCTTCTCAAAATTGTTCTTGCCATGCCTTTTTTTTCTTTTTTTTTTAAATTTTTTTTTATTTGTAAAATGATATATAAATACATATGCATATATGTGCATTTGTTTACATAAATGTTATTTGTTA
>JAQZBX010046774.1:0-20675 GCA_029593785.1 Cabassous unicinctus | reverse complement strand
TTGGGTCATTTGTGTTTTTATTGTTGAGTTGTAACATCTATTTATATATCATGGATATTAAACCCTTATCAGATATGTGATTTTCAAATATTTTCTCTTACTGAATCTGCTGCCTTTTCACCCTTTTGACAAAGTCTTTGGAGATGAGAAAGTGTTTAATTTTGAGGAGGTCCCATTTATCTATTTTTTCTTTTCTTACATGTGCTTTAGGTGTAAGGTCCAAGAAACCACCACCTACCACAAGATCTTGAAGATGGCTCCCTACATTTTCTTCCAGTAGTTTTATGGTCCTGGCTTTTATATTTAGGACGGTCCTCTTTCATTCTTTTGGTTATGGATATTCAGGTCTCCCAGCACCATTTGTTGAAGAGACTGTTTTGTCCCAGTAACATGGATTTGGTAGGTTTGTGAAAAACCAGTTGGCCTGGCAGAGAATATGGCCATGAGACCCCACCTGGAAAACCCTGCTACTAAGAACCAAGCCGGAAAGACCCCACCTAGACCCTGACCATGAAGTCCCATTTGGAACTCCTTCCAGGGTCAAAGGGAAGCCCTGACTAAGCTAAAACAGGCCTCCTCTTTGGGCCCCTGAGAGCTAACAGGTGGGGATCACAAGGCAAACAATCAGAACCGGAAACAGCTGCGGCCCTTCACCAACATTAGGAAGGGGAAGGAGAAAAGGTTTTAAAAAGGCCTAACCTGGGGCTCTACGCACAAGTCTTACCCTGTAGCATGCCCGCAACCCATGTCTCAGGTTGTGTAATTATCTCATTTCTAGTTTTCTTGTTCCTTAATAAACTCTTTCCTCCCTTGCCTACCCTAAAAACAAACAACAACAACAAAAAAATCAGTGGGCCTTAGAGGTGAGGGTTTATTTCTGGGTTCTCAATTCTATTCCACTGATTAATATGCCTATCTTTTTTTTTTTAAAGATTTATTTATTTACTTTATCCATTTTAAACCCCCCCTTCCCCATTTTTGCTGTTTTGTGTCCATTTGCTGGGCAATTCTCTGTGTCTGTTTCCTGCCAACTCTTCTCATCCTCCTCCTCCAGTCTTCACCAGGATTCGATCCTGGAGACTTCTGATGTAGGAGAGAGGTGTTCTGCCACCAGTGCCACCTCGGTTCCTGGTTTTTGGAGCATCTCGTCTTGTCTCTCCCCTGCGTCTCTCTCCTGTTACGTCATCATCTTGCTGCCTGGCTCCCGGGGCCTGGCGGCTCACCGGCACACAGAGCCTGGCAGCCCATGCGCCTTCTGTATATATGTTTTGTTTTTTTTTTAATTTTACCGGGAGGTCCCAGTGATCAAACCCAGGTCCCTCCATATGGCAGACGGATGCCCAACCATTTGAGCCACATCCGCCCCCAATATGCCTATCTTTATACCAATACCATGCTGTTCTGACCACAGTAGCTTTGTAATATGTTTCAAGGTCAGCCAATGAAAGTCCTCCCACAGCACTCCTCTTTTTTAGAATGCCTTTGGCTATTTGGGTGCACTTTCCCTTCCAAATAAATTTGGTAATTGCCTTTTCTATTCCTGTAAAGTAGGCTGTTGGAATTTTTATTGGTATTGCATTGAATTTATAAATAAGTTTGGGTAATTTTTCCTCCTCTTCATTTTTTTTTTTGGAAGAGTTTAAACAGGACTGGTGTTAATTCTTCTCCAAATGTTTGGTAGCATTCACCAGTGAAGCCAATTGGTCCTGGACTTTTCTTTGGAGATTTTTGATGATGGATTCAATCTCTTTAAATGTGATTGGTTTGATAAGTTCTTATATTTCTTGTAGAGTCAATGTAGGTTGTTCATTTGTTTTTAGGAATTTGTCCATTTCATCGAGGTTGTCTAGTTTGTTGGCATATAGTTTCTCATAATATCCTCTTATGATCCTTTTTATTTCTGTGGGGTCAGTTGTAACTTCCCACCTTTCATTTCTGATTTTATTTATTTGCATCTTCTCTCTCTTTTTCTTTTAGTCTAGCTAAGGGTTTGTCAATTTTATTGATCTTCTCAAAAAACCAGCTTTTGGTTTTGTGGTTTTCTCTATTGCTTCTTTGTTCTCAATTTCATTTATTTCTGCTCTAATCTTTATTATTTCTTTCCTTCTCCTTATTTTGGGAATGGTTGCTGTTCTTTTTTTAGTTTCTCCACTTATTCATTTAGATCTTTTTTAGCTCTTTCTTCTTTTAATATAGATGTTCAAGGCTATAAATTTCCCTCTGAGCACTGCCTTTGCTGTATCCCATAGGTTTTAGTAAATTGTGTTCTTGTTTTCATTCATCTCAATATATTTATTAATTTCGCTTACAATTTCTTCTTTGACCCACTGATTGTTTAGGAGTGTGTTGTTTAGCCTCCACACATTTGTGAATTTTTCCGTTTCCCCTCACTTATTGATTTCCAGTTTCATTCCCTATGATCTGAGAAGGTGCTTTGTATAATTTCAATATTTTTATATTTATTGAAACCTGCCTTGTGACCTAACATATGGTCTATGCTGGAGGAAGATCCACGAGCACTTGAGAAGAATGTATAACCTGCTGATTTGGGATGCAATGTTCTCTATATGTCTGTTAGGTCTATCTCATATATCATATTGTTCAATTCTCTGTTTCCTTGTTGATCTTCCATCAGTTTTATCTAATGATGTGAGTGGTGTGTTGGAGTCTCCACTATTGTAGACATGTCTATTTCTCACTTCAATTTTGCCAGAGTTTACCTCATGTATTTTGGGGCATCCTGGTTGGGTGCACGCGACAGTTTGGTATTGTTTATGAATTCCAAAAATTGATATTGGATTGTGTTTGTAAACTGCTCTGTTCCTCTGGGTGTATTAGATTGTATTAGATTCAGAGGTTTCACTTTTATTTTATTAAATCAAGATTAGGGCTTTTATTTGACCACATCATTAGGGCAACTCGGTTTGAGTCCCTGCCCCCCCTCCCCCCCACCTCTGTGGGCTATATAGACAGATACTCAATCAAAGACAGGAAAGTAAATATATGGAGAAGGAGAATACAGAGAGTTTAGTTTTGGACACTGGAGCCTGGGGAGAGATAGCTTCCAGCGGGCCTTGTAGAGAGAGCAGAGCAGCTGAGCTGGAAAAGAGATGCGTCCCAGGGAGAGAGAGACAAGCCTTATGCTAACCTACAGCTGAGATCAGAAGAATTTGGGACCATGGAGCCTTAAGAGGAAGAGGAAGAGGAAGGCTGAACCCTCCCAGAGACTGGAAGCCATCTTGCTTCAATATGTGGCAACAGACTCTGGTGAGGGAAGTAGCTTATTCTTTATGGCCTTGTGACTGTAAGCTTCTACCCCAAATAAATATCCTTAATAAAAGCCAACAGATTTCTGGTACTTTGTGTCAGCACCCCTTTAGCTGATTAAACAGTGCATATATTTTTATGACTGTTATTTCTTCCTGGTGGATTGTCCCTTTTATTAATATATAATGGCCTTCTGTATCCCTTATAACTTTTTTGCATTTAGTCTGTTTTGTCTGATATTATTATAGCTACCCCTGCTCCATTTTGGTTACTATTTTGTGGAGTATCTTCTTCCAAACTTTCACTTTCAGCCAGCTTGTATCCCTGGGTCTAAGGTGAGTTTCTTTCAAGCAGCATATGGATGGCTCAGGTTTTTTTTTTCATCCATTCTGTCAGCCTATATCTTTTGAATGGGGAGTTTAATCCATTCACATTCAATGATATTATTGTAAATGCATTATTTACTTCCTCCATTTTATTCTTTGGTTTTCATATGTCATATTATATTTTTGTCTGTCTTTTCACTCTTTTGGTTATCCTTTCTGCTATTCTTGCCTTCTACACTCTCCTCCAAGCCTCTCTCTCCTGTCTTTTTCTTTTGGGCTCTAAGGCTTCCTTTAATACTTCCTGCAAAGGTGGATACTTTTTTATGAATTCTCTTAGTTTCTGTTTATTTGTGAATATTTTAAACTCACCTTCATATTTTAAGGACAATTTTGCTGGATAAAGAATTCTCAGCTGGCATTTTTTTCCTTTCAGTATCCTAATTGTATCATACCACTGTTTTCTCACCTCCATGGCTTCTGATCAGAAATCTGCAGTCTTACTGGGCATCCCTTGTATGTGATGGTTTGCTTCTCCCTTGCTGCTCTCAGAATTTTCTCTTTATCACTGACATTTGACATCTGAGTAGTGTGTGACTTGGAGTAAGTCTATTTGGATTTATTCTGATTGGGGTATGCTGCACTTCTTGGACATGTAAGTTCATTTCTTTAGTGAGAGTTGGGAAATTTTCAGCTATTATTTCCTCAAATACTCTTTCTGTCCCTTTTCCCTTCTCTTCTTCTGGAACTCCCATGACATGTATGTTGTTGTGCTTCATTATATCATTCAACTTCCTGAGCACCTGCTCAATTTTTCCATTCTTTTCTCTCTCTGTTCTAGGTCTATAGGATTGTCCATGTTAGTTGTTCAAGCCTTGGTATTGGACCCAGTAAAGGGTTGCAGACCTGCTTCCAAGGGCCTTGGGGAGTGTATTAGTCAGCCAAAGGGCTGCTGATGCAAAGTATCAGAAGTCTGTTGGCTTTTATAAGGTATTTATTTGGAGTAAAAGCTTACAGTTACCAGGCTGTAAAAAGTTCAACTCAAGGTTGCTTTCTCACCAAAGTCAGTTGCTACATGTTGAAGCAAGGTGGTCGCCAGTCTCTGACTGGTCTCTGCCTTCCCCTCTGGGCTTCCTCTTCCTCTTGACACCCTGCTTCTTCCCGATTTCAGCTGCAGGCTGGCATAGGGCTTGTCTCTCAGGGCTTCCTATATCAGTCTCTGCTCTCTTCCCAAGGTCAGCTGTAAGCTATCAGGAAAATGGTTTATCTATCCCCGGGGCTTTAGCTGTCTGAGCTTTCTCCTTTCTGTCACATGGCAGAGATAAAAAATGAAAGAGTTCTCTCTTCCGTGTGTCTTCTTGAGTGAGTGTCTGTTTATATTAGAGCCAGCAAGGGGATGGGGACTCAACCTGTGTCAGATCTTACTGACAAATTTGACTCTAAAAGCTCAAATCTTAACAGGTAATCTAATCAAAGGCCCCTCAGTTGAATTTAATACAATTAAAGGGTAATGCACCCAGAAGAATAGATTAGCTTACAAACATAATCTTTCTCTTTTTGGAATTCATAAAATAATCTCAAGCTGCCACAAGGAGGGAGGCTGTAAGGGCCAGAAAAAGCCTCTCTCACTTATTTTTAATTTCCTCCCATGCACTTCCTCAGTCGGCCAGCAGATGGCACTCTTTGACAGCCCTCTCAGTTCAAAGCCTGGTCAGATTGCGTTCACTGCCATGCTGACAGCAACGATGTGTCAGAGGATCCTGCCTGGAGGCTATTCCGAGCCTGGCAATTCCAACTTTCCCAGAGGCTGTTCTCTAACCTTTGCTGGCAGCCGCCTCCCTTTTTTGCAGGTAGGAAATAATTCCACTCCCCTCAGCGTCCTCAACAATCAGTCCCAGTCAGTAGGGAGAGTGACTGAGAGGGTCAGATCTTTTTAGTTCCATGCCAGCTCCCAGGGCAAACAATGGTGCGGCCCTACCTGGCCGGGAAGTGCTTGTGAGTCACAGCTGAACAACTCTGTGGGCCAAAAGCTGTATCAGCCTTAGGATGCATCCTTCTTTCTCCTGTTACCTGAGAGTTGGACCCCTGCAGCTCCCTCTGTCTGTAACTGCTGGTCCAAGGCCGGAGAATTCAAATTGTCTGCTCATAGGGTGGGGAAAGGGTGCTGGCAGCTGCAGCTGCAGCTTCTACTCATGCTCTTAACATTGAGATTTTTTCCCCCTGTGCCCCTCTCTCTTCTGGGTGGTGTCCAGCCTTCCCCTGATGTCCTAAACCCTAGAATATTTTTTCCATGCCGTTTCTGCCTGTCCTCTAGCTATTTTTCTGGGAGAGAAGAGAGTCCTGTGTCTTTTTAATCTGCCATCTTCCTAGAAGTCTCTCTTTGAAGCTTTAAAGCATTTTTAGGCCCTGGAGTGCCAGAGAGAGAGGAAAAATCCGATTGTCGAGCTTTTAGACCAAGAGGATCTAGCAGCTGCAGAAAACTTGATTACCACACTCACTACTGTTTCTGGGGCCCCAGAACCTTGGGCAGCTGGAGTCCTTCGGGGATCCCTTTGTCCTGCCAGAGTTGCCAAATTGATACCTAGCAAAAGCTGGTTCTTTTCTCCCAATGCATGTTTAAAGCCAATTCCTGAGATGCCAGGGTTTCATAGAGAGAAAAAGTTTATTGGTTGCATAAGCAATGCAGCACAGTGGCGTCATAATCTGGAGAAATTCTAGTATTTTATAACATCAGGTTGCTAATGAATAATTGAACACAGGTCTCTTCATTAATAAACATTAAGGGGCTGAACAGGACAGGGGCGGGTAAGGTAGCAAACCAGGGTCAGTCATAAGGATTTGGGATAGGGGTATACAGAACAAAGGTCAGTGACAAGGTCTTTCATATGGATATTAAACAGGTGGGTAAAGTGGTCCCCACCCCAATACTAAGTATACACAAGCGTGAGTTAAGAGTAGAATTACCTTCACAGTAGTAAGCATACACAAGGGTGAGCCTAATCTAAAAACAAAGGTAAGATCAATCTAGAATTACCATCACAAAGGTAAGCATACACAAGGGTGAGGTTAAGTCTAGAATAACCATAAACAGGGGCGAGACCACTCTAGCTAGCTAGATACAGTAATTTCAGATATTTACCTTTGGCTATTTTATAATATAAAGGCATCTATATAATGATTTAGTAATCATAATTACTTGTTAATTCTTAACCCTCGGTTATAGTTGTTCTTTGTGGTGATAAAGGCACAACAACAAAGAAGGATTCCTGCTGTGCAGACCTGGAGCTGCTGCCGACTTCTCCCTGAGATTGCTCATGTACCTGAGAACACAGTGCAGGAATGAGGGCCTTAGATTAAAATACACAAAAATGCAAAACCAGAATGTTTATATTAAGGAAAAAATGTTTAAAATGCACAAGATACGTCATTCGCACACAGCTAGTGTAGTTGGCATCCTGGAGAAAGTGGGACCCAAGGTGCAGTTATCCAAGGGAGCAAATAAATACAATTGTATTGGTCCAGAATGGGGGTGAGGTTAGGAGCAGTAGTTCTGCAACTGTCCCAACCACCTCTTGCCTGTCATCACAGCCCACTGCTTGGGGCATTTCCCAGCACCCTGTCCCCAGAGTGGGTAATAAGGAGACAAGATCTGGTAAAACTCTGCCCTAGCCCTGAGATTCCCTCCCACAGAATGTAGTGACTCCTTGGTAGGGTCCATCAATCTACTCTTATGCTTAATCTTTTCACTCTGGCATGAGAAATATTTTTATATCTTTCTTTCAAAGGAAAACAACTTCCCTCTCCAGGCCACTGTCAAAAAGCTGAAGAGTCTAGGGATATTTCATGCAGGCTTTTGAGATACTTCTCCTGAAAGTCCTCACTTGCATTTGGCTAGAGCATGGTTGTAGTTCCTTTGCCTCAGCCCCTCCCCGGGGTGATGCTGTGGACCCCAGCCTGAGATCCACGGCAGTGCCAGCTGTCCCCTATCCACCCCATCCCACTTTCTCCACTCTTTGGATTGATGCCTGCTCCTTGGCACTTCCTGACTGCAAAAGGATTGCCCCCACCCACCATAGCTCAATCCTGGGCCTCCGGGAGCAGGGCAGGGCTGTGGATCTCTTCTTCTTCTTCCTGAAAGGTGGAGGGCTTTCCCTGCTGGGCTTTCAGTGGACACGAGGCCACCATATGGCTGATGCTCTGGCAGAAGTGGCACTTCTTGGGCTGGGGCGGCAGCTGGCATTCCTTGGTGTGATGGTCTAGACCTCCACAGTTGTAGCACCTGTATCCTTTTGATCTGGGCTTCTGCGTGTTCTTCCCCTTTGGGCGCCTCTCACTTCCAACACAGAACAGCCCACCAGGTCTGGTGACACGGATGGCTTCCAGGCCCTTGGCAGACTTCTTAAAGGTGAACTCCACTGCCTCGCCCTCCTTCAGGCTCCGGAAGCCCTCCATGTGCAAGTTACTCTGATGCACAAAGACGTCCACTGGGGGGTCGAGCGCGACCCTGGAGCGGGTGGTCATGGACAGGTAACCGAACCCCATGCGCACGTTGAACCACTTACAGATGCCTGCACCATGCAGCAGCTGCGGCTCCTCTGCCTCTCTGGCCACGTTCTCCGGCGCCTCCTCTGGCGCCTTGGCGCAGCCACCTGCAGGCTGCTGGTCGGACATGGAGTCCATGGTCGTCACCTGAGCCCACCGCCCCGGGCCCCTGGTTGGGCAGCTGCTGGCCCCAGAGAAGTCTGGAGGCAAAGAGGTGACTTGGAGAAGAGACGGCTATATCTTCCCAGCGCAATAGAGGTGGGAGGGCCTCTGCAGGACTCTTAAGAAAACAATTAGTGAAGAAGTTCTGGATCTTTGTGCTGAAGTTCTGGGAGGTAAAGTTTCTGCTCCTGTATTTCGGTGAGAGTGGCCACTGAGTAGCCTGCTGTATTAGTCAGCCAAAGGGATGCTGATGCAAAGTACCAGAAAGCTGTTGGCTTTTATAAAAGGTATTTATCTGGGGTAAAAACTTACAGTTACACGGCCCTAAAGAGTCCATCTCAAGGTTGGTTTCTCACCACAATCAGTTGCCACGTACTGAAGCAAGACGGTTGCCGATCTCTGCGAGGGTTCAGCCTTCCTCTCTCTCAGCTACAGGCCGGCCTAGGGCTCATTTCTTTCCATCATTTCTCCCTGGGGCTCCAGGATCAAAGTTCTCTCCTCTGCCGTGTCTATGGAGCTCTCTCTATTCCTGTGTATCTTCTTGAGTGAGTGTCCATTTATATCAGCCCACCAAGCAGGCGGGAACTCAACCCTGAGTCCCACCCTACTGACGTGGTCAAATCAGAGCACTAATCGTAACAGGTAATTTAACCAAGACATGTCAGCTGAATCTAATGCATTCAGAGGGGATCACACCCAGAGGAACAGACCAGTTTACAAACATAATCAATAACTTTTTTGGAATTCATAAATAATATCAAACTGCTACACCTGTCATGTGCTTTCCATGATGCATAAACCTACTGCCTTTGATGAATCATTCTAAATCTGGATCTGATAGTGGGATGTCAGTTAGACCCGGTCGGCTAGAGTACACTTCATTGAGAAGTTGGACGCAATCGTGTCTGGGAGTTATCCATTCTGGCTTTTCATTAAACTCAGGCATTAATGTGGCTGGGTTGGGCTTATTAGAGTGACGTTTGTGTTGTTTAGTAGAATAGCTTGATATTTGCTTAATCTGCCCATAGTTAACCATTGACCTCCTTTATATTTTAGTATTGTAAGAACGTAATGTGGAGTAAGAACTCATGTGAGGGAGCCTAATATTAATTTTTCTGCCTCTTGGAGAAGGTCACAGAAGGTGGCAACAGCTCGCAGGCATGCTAGCCAGGCTCAGTAACAGAGTCATTGCTTTGATAAGTAAGCGAGTGGTCAGAGGTCTCCATCAAAAGCTTGTACTAATACTCCCAAGGCAATGCCTTGTCATTCATGTACTAGCAGTTCAAATTCCTTCATTGGGTCAGGGAGACCTAGGGATGGGGCTGAGAGGAGCAGATCTTTAAGTTCCTGAAATGCCAGTGCATATCCTGGGGTCCATTCCAAATGATCTCTTTTATCCCCTTTTAAAGCTTCATATAGGGGTTTAGCAATGAGTCCAAAATTTGGTAACCAGAGCCTGCAGTAGCCAGCCATACCTAGAAACCCTCTTGTTCCTTTTAGGTTCTGACACTCGCCATAAGGTTTCATTCCTACTGGGTAATAGGGCCCGTTGCCCCTCTGACAATTCAAACCCAAGGTAGTTAACATAGGTTTGCGTTATTTGGGCTTTCTTTTCTGGTAATTTATATCCTTTCTCCACTAGCCTTTTTAACATTATTGTATTCTGATTCGAGGCTTCTTAGGTTTTACTGGCTATGAGTATGTCATCAACATTGAAGGAAGAGCCCTTCTTGGAGTTGTACTCCTTGTAAGTCCTTGGACAGTTCCTGTCCAAAAAGAACCGGAGCATGTACAAATCCTTGTGGCAATACAGTCTAGCAATTTGTTGTTTTATTCCAGTATCAGGATCTTGCCATTCAAAAGCAAAAGGCTTTTTCAATTCTCTTTCTGAGGCAGGGAACTTAACCAGGGATCCACAGACCCCCAAGGGGTCCATGGAAAGATTTCAGGGGGTCCATGAGCTTGAATTAATTTTGAATAATCCTAAAATTTAATTTAAAGACATGCCGATGTTGAGTGTCATACAGCTATCTGCTGCTACTTTCTGAGAAGGGGTCTGTGGTTTTCATCTGACTGGCGAAAGAGTCCGTGGAACAAAAAAGGTTAAGAACCCTTGTTATAAGTTAATGTAGTAAAAGGCGTTTTTAAGTCCAAAACAGTGAATCAAGCATAAGATCCGAGATATTGACAAGGCGTGTACATGGATTGGTACTATTAGATGGACATCTACTACTTGGTTGATGGCTTTCAAATCTTGTACAAATCTGAGCCAGGTTTTAAGACTGATAAGATAGGCATGTTAAAGTCCAACTGGCAGGGTCTAATTAGGTCCCGGCTAAGAAATCTTTTAATCAGAGGTGAAATGCCTGCTTTAGCTTCGTGTCTAAGTGGGTAGTGCTTCAAGTGTGGAGGAGAGCTGTTTGCCAGCAGTCTTATCTTCTTGTAAAGTACTTCTCTCACCCGTCCCACAGGTGCCCCCGTAGCCCATACCTCGGCTGGCACCCGTTGTTTTATTTCTTCGGGCACTCCAAACTTCTCGGTGCTTTCGATCGGGCCCAGCAAAGCTGCTTGGAGTGTGCAGGCGTGCACAGCTGAACCCCATCTGTTAACTTCAGTGGGCGGAAAAGACAGGGAGGCTTGCAACTTTGAAAGTAAGTCCTGACCGAGGAGGGGGATCGGCCATTCAGGCATGTAGGGAAACTTATGCGTCATTTGGGTGTCCCCAACCTGGCTTTGCAGTGGATGTATGAAAAACTGATCATTTGTAATCCCTGATACTCCAATAACAGGGACAGGCTCATTTGATTTTTGAGTAAGCTTTTGATTCACACCTCAAAAAGTTGCTCCTGTATCCACCAGGAAATTTACTAATTTCTTACCCACTTGGAAAGGGACCTGAGGTTCGTTGTGGGTGATCGGGATCATTTCCTGACATGTGGAAAGTGCGCCCGGGGCCCCTCACTCTAGGTCGCTATCTTTGTTCCCCCTACGTTGTGTACATTGGGCTGCGGGGTTAGGAGTCTTTGGTGCTTCTTTCCCGGCGAGACTGGGACCTTCTCACTTGCAATGCCCATCCTCCCTGCAGTAGGATGGGCATCCTCCCTGCTGGGGGCCCAGAGGCTTTCCAGGGGTTCCGGGTGTCTTTTCACTGGTTCCTTCTGTTGCTGGAGGGTTTTGCTCAGCACTGCTCCTAAAAGATTAGCATTCAAGTTCACCTTGTATGCGATTATTTTCTTTTGATGCTTTTCTTGGGCCACTTCTCCATTATGAAGCACTTTGAAAGTCATCCCTACCAGGGCTGACATTGGCAGTCCTAGCCCTCCTTCTCTTTTCTGTAATTTGTGACGAGTATCAGGAGAGCCCTGGCAATTCAAAGACTGGCTAACATTGCGCTGATTGACAAGCTCTTCTGGGTCCAAGACACTGAAGTGCCGAAACGCCTGGAGGAGTCTCTCTAGGAGTACGGACAGATTTTCATCCATTTTTTTGGACAATTTTCTGAATTTTGCTTCAATTGTTTTGCTTTGGGGACCCTGTTTCTTTCCAACAATTATACATGCTTTGTGATGATCCAATTTTGTTCGGTCCTCTTGCTCGTTAGGTTGCAATTAGCATCAGTGATTGGGACTGCCTGACTTCCAGGGACACGAATGGGATTGTTAGGATTGCTACTGGCCAGAAAATCAGCGTGACCTTGAGGCTTTTCTAATACAACCTTTGAATCACTCTTCCTCTGCGGTTAAAAGAACATTCAATAAAGACTGGATATCTGCCCAATCTAGGTTATGAGCTCCGAATATTGACTTGAAAAAATTTTCCATTTTTCTGGGATCCTCTCATTAGCTAGGGACCCAATCTTTCCAATTATATAGTACAATGTTGAGAATGGAGTATGTACATACAAATAGCCCCTAGGATGTCCTTGGTCACCGATTCCTGCACGTACTTGCTGGAAGAGGGGATTGGCCTTAGCTTTGCCCTCCTGAAGTAGAGGTGCTCTGCCTGAAAGTCACACCACTCTGGGTGGGGGTGAGGAGGCCATTTCTGGGGGATCTAATGGCAATTCAGGTTTGTTTTCATCCCCCCTGGTATGGCGGTAGGAGAGGCATAGGACTAGTGGCATTCTTAATTTTCTAGGTACTGAAGACAGTAATAGTATCTAAGACATCATCAGTTGAGTTAGAGTCTGGAAGGGCTTTTTTTTTTCTTCTTCCTGGTTTCTATTTCCCTTGTCTTTGCAATTATTTAACTACAGCTTTGTACAGGTGGTTAATTAATTCCTTAGCTGGCTGGGGTGGTGAGCCATTGTTGTCTCTAGTTTTAGTGTGCAGGAACCCGGGGCCTGACTAATTGGAAGTACACCGTGTCCAAAACCTTCTCTCTGAAGCTTCTCATTTTGGGCGAATGCCATAAAGCATTGGATGTATGGAATTTCATCCCATTTACTTAATTTTCTACAGAAGAGGTCTAATTGCAGAGTAGGATTATACTCTGAAGATCCTTGTGCTGGCCATTTTGCTTTTCTTCTAATGCCTATTGAGGCCAGGCTGCCTTACAAAAGTGGATCATTCTCTTCGTGGTCCTAGGTTCATTCCCAAGTTGTTCCCAATGATGTAACCCAGTGGGTTGCTCTTTCCCTTCACTCCTGGACGCTGGTTGTTTCCCATTCTAGTTAAACAAGTATAGACACCGAGGCCTGGGCCACCTATCCCAGCACTTCCTTACACCAGGGGCTGCTCCCTTCCCTATTCTTTTCAAGCCTAAAAACCGAGCGCAGCAAAATGTCACTGACAGCTTTGGCAGGAACTAAGAATAGCGAGGACAGCACCCCCCATGTCTACCCCCTTGGTAGCCTGCTGCCTTTAGGGACCCTAGATGCCTGGGACAAGAGATTCCCATCCGACTCTCTCAGAGTAGAGAACTCCCGTGACCGCAGAGCCGGGATTCGGGAATGTCTTACCACGGGGGCCCAGGAGTCCACTGAGCAGCGACGTTCTCACAAGGACGACAGCCCCACGCTGGGCGGCAGATTGAAGGGGACTGGGGCAGTCCTCGGCTGGGTTCTTTTGCTCGGTGGCAGAATAGACAGACACAACAAACTAGGGTAGGACGGAAAAGAGGCTTTTTTTTTTTTGCCAATGGGAAGCTAGAGATGTAACCAATATCAAATCAGCCTCCTCCTTAGGGGCCTTTCTCACTGCTTTTACACAGGTTGAAACAAAGAAAGTTAATCATCAGGGAGAAATTTCTAAGAAGAGTCTGGAAAATGAGCTTTTGCTTCCTCAGTTAACCTGAAGGCACTTGGTGCTGGGCAGTGTAGGGTGATAAGGATGGGAGGGTGGCACGGAAGTGAGGCTATAGATAATGAGTGGTACAGATGTAAGGGTATAGATAAGGAGTGAAGGAGTGCATACGTTATACATTCTTTAGCCTTCTTTAGTGAAGTGACTGTGACTTCTGGTTAAAGTTAAATCTGTAGCTCTACGTGCCTCCTGATGTGTGCAAACGTTAGACTGAATTTTTCTAACACTATGAGGCATCATTTAATGTCTTAATGTTTAAGCCATGCTGGGTTTTTCTCGTGCTGCAATCTCATAGTTCCACATGTCAGTGTTGCAAGCCTCACTGGGCTAAAACTGAGGTGTCCGCAGGGCTGTATGCCTTATTGGAGGTTCTGGGGAAGAATCTGCTTCCAAGTTCATTCAAGTTGTTGGCAGAATCCAGATCCTAGTGATTGTAGGACTGAGATTCCTGTTTCTTTCCTGCCTGGGAGCCACCCTTATCTCCTAGAGGCCTCTTTGCAGTCGTTGCACCTGGGTCCTTCCTGCATCCCAGAGCAGACAGTGCATCCAATCCTTCTCAGCTTGGAATCTCCTGACTTCTCTGCTGCATCTCTCTTCTCCTCTCTCTACTTCTAAGGGCTCATGTGATTTCACGGGGTCCACTAGGATCATCTCCCTCTCTTAAGTTCTGCAGCCTTAATTACTTTGGCAAAGTCCCTTTTGCCATGCAGTGTAACATAGTTACAGGTTCCAGGACTTGGGGTGTGGACGCCTTTTGGGGAACATTCTGTCGAGCCCTCTTCTGGGCGAGGCACTGGGGGGAGCCCTGGGGAGTACAGGGCAAACAATTCAGACTTGGGCTCTCGCTCCAGAGTTTTGAGACATGAAGAGCAAGGGCCACTGTCAGCATATCGTTTGCAGGGCCGGGGGCACACACCCAGAGGCCCACATGCCTTAAAGCTCAAGAGTCAAAGGCAAAGGACTTCCGGGAAGATGGAGGATTAGAGAGACAAAGGACTCACTTTTCTCCCAGAAAAATATTTAGAGGATAGGTAGAAACAGCCTGGAAAAATGTTTTAGGGTTTAGGGCACCAGAGGAAGGCTAGGCACCACCCAGAAGAGAGAGGAGCAGAGAAAGAGAATCTTTTCCCCCCTTTTCTTTATAAATTGATTTATATTTACATTTTACATAAATGGAATCATACAATAGGTTACACAATATATTTAGTTCATAGTAACACAATCATACAGTATTTGTCCTTTTGTATCTGACTTGCTTCACTCAACATAATGTCCTCTAGGTTCATCCATGTTGTCATATGCTTTACGACTTCATTTCTTCTTACAGCTGCATAATATTCCATCATGTGAATACACCATAGTTTGTTTATCCATTTATTGGTTGATGGACACCTGGGTTGTTTCCAACTTTTGGCAATGGTGAATAATGTTGCTATGAACATCAGTGTGCAGATGTCTGTTCGTGTCACTGCTCTCAGTTCTTCTGGGTATATACCCAGTAGTGGTATTGCAGGGTCACGTGGCAAGTCTATACTCAACTTCTTTAGGAGCTGCCAAACAGTCCTCCACAGTGGCTGTACCATTCTGCATTCCCACCAACAGTGAAGAAGTGTTCCTATCTCTCCACATCCTCTCCAACACTTGTAGTTCTCTGTCTTTTTAATAGTGTCCAGTCTGATAGGTGTGAAATGATATCTCACTGTAGTTTTGCTTTGCATTTCCCTAATCATGAGTGATGTTGAACATTTTTTCATGTGTTTTTTTGCCATTTGTATTTCTTCTTTGGAAAAATGTTTATTCAAATATTTTGCCCATTTTTATTGTTGAGTAGTAACATTTCTTTATATACCATGGATATTAAGCCCTTATTGGACATATGATTTCCAAATATTTTCTCCCATTGAGTTGGCTGCCTTTTCACCCTTTTGACAAAGTCCTGTGAGGTGCAAAAGTGTTTAATTTTGAGGAGGTCCCATTTATCTATTTTTTCTTTTGTTGCACGTGCTTTGGGTGTAAGGTCCAAAAACTACCACCTACCACAAGGTCTTTAAGATGTTTCCCTACATTTTCTTCTAGTAGTTTTATGGTCCTGGCTTTTATATTTATTTAGGTTTTGATCCATTTTGAGTTGATTCTTGTATAGGGGGTGAGATAGGGGTCCTCTTCCATTCTTTTGTTTATAGATATCCGGTTCTCCCAGCACCATTTGTTGAAGACACTGTTTTGTCCCGTTACAATGGACTTGGTAGGTTTGTCAAAAACCAGGTGTATTGGTGGTAGGGTGAGGTATGATGTTATGTATGTTTGTTTTGTAAGTTCACAACTATTACTATACCCTTACTGTTTATGTGTATTCATGTATGAGTAATATATTTCAATAAATTAAAAAAAAAAACAGTTGACTATGAGGTAAGGGTTAATTTTGGGATTTTCAGTTCTATTCTACTATCGATGTATCTCTCTTTATGCCAATATCATGCTGTTTTGACCACTGTAACTTTGTAATATGTTTCAAGATCAGGCAGTGAAATTCCTCCCATGTCACTCTTTTTCTTTAGAATTCTTTTGGCTATTTCATGTGCACTTTCCATTCCAAATGAATTTTATATTGCCTTTTCTATTTCTGTAAAGTAGGTTGTTGGAATTTTGATTGGTATTGCATTGAATCTATAAATCAGTTTGGGTAGGATAGACATCTTCACAATATTTAGTCTTCCAATCCATGAACACGGAATGTCTTTCCATTTGTTTAGGTCTTCATTGATTTCTTTTAGCATTCTTTTGTAGTTTTCTGCATATAGGTACTGTACTTCTTTGATTAAATTGATTCTCAGTTATTTGAGTCTTTTTGTTCCTATTGTAAATGGAATTTTTTCCTCCTGATTTTCTCCTCAGATTGTTCAATACTAGTGTACAAAAACATTACTGATTTTTGTGTGTTGATCTTGTATCCTGCCACTTTGCTGAACTCATTTATTAGCTCAAGTAGCTTTGTTGTAGACATTTCAGAATTTTCTAAGTATAGGATCATGTCATCTGCAAATAGTGAGAGTTTTATTTCCTCTTTTCCTATTTGAGTGCCTTTATTATTATTTTTTCCTTGTCTAATTGTTCTAGCTAGAACTTCTTGTACAATATTGAATCACAATGGTGACAGTGGACATCCTTGTCTTGTTCCAGATCTTAGAGGGAAAGCTTTCAACCTTTCCCCATTGAGTATGATATTGGCTGTGGATTTTTCATATATGCCTTTTATCATATTGAGGAAGTTTCCTTCTGTTCCTATCTTTTGAAGTGTTTCTTTATCATGAAAGGATGCTAGATTTTGTTGAATGCCTTTTCTGCATTGATTGAGATGATCATGTGTTTTTTTTCCTTCAATTTGTTAATGTGGTATATTACATTGATTGATTTTCTTATGTTGAACCAGCCTTGCATACCAGGAATAAATCCCACTTGGTCGTGACGTATAAGTCTTTTGATATGTTGTTGGATTTGATTTGCAAGTATTTTGTGAGAATTTTTGCATCCATGTTCATTAGAGAGATTGGTCTGTAATTCTCTTTTCTTGCAGCGTCTTTATCTGGCTTTGGTATTAGGGTGATATTGGCTTCATAAAATGTGTTGGGTAATATTCCCTCCTCTGCAAGTTTTTGGAAGAGTTTAAACAGGATTGGTGTTAATTCTTTTCAAAATGCTTGGTAGAATTCACCTGTGAAGCCATCTTGTCCTGGACTTTTCTTTGTTGGGATATTTTTGATGTCGGATTCAATCTCTTTAAATGTGATTGATTTGTTAAGTTCTTGTATTTCCTGTAGCATCAGTGTAGGTTATGTGTGCATTTCTAGGAATTTGTCCATTTCATCTAGGTGGTCTAGTTTGTTGGCATACAGTTTCTCATAATATCCTCTTATGATTCTTTTTATTTGGTCAGTCTTAACTTCCCCCCTTTCATTTCTGATTGTATTTATTTGCATCATTTGTCTTTTATATTTTGTTAGTCTAGCTAGGGGTTTGTCAATTTTATTGATCTTCTCAAAGAACCAACTTTTGGTTTTGTTGATTTTATCTATTTTTTTTTTTTTTTCTGTTGTTGTTCTCAATTTCATTTATTTCTGCTCTAATCTTTATTATTTCTTTCCTTCTGCTTGCTTTGGGATTGGTTTGCTGCTCCAGTTGTTCGGTTAAATCTTTGCGTTAAGCCATTTCTTCTTTTTTAATTAGGCATTTAGGGCTATAAATTTCTCTGTCAAGACTGCCTTCCCTGTATCCCCTAAGTTTTGCTATGTTGTGTTCTCGTTTTCATTTGTTTCAATATACTTACTGATTTCACTTGCAATTTCTTCTTTGACTCACTGATTATTTAGGAGTGTGTTGTTTAGCCTCCACACATTTGCAAATTTACCTCTTTCCTGTCTATTATTGATTTCCAGTTTCATTCCACTATGAACTGAGAAGGTTCTTTGTATAATTTCAGTCTTTTTTTTTATTTATTGAGAGCTGCATTGTACCCTAACATGTGGTCTATCCTGGAGAAAGAGCCATGGGCACTTGAGAAGAATGCATAACCCGCTGAGTTTGGATGCAGTGTTCTGTATATGTCTGTTAGGTCTAACTCGTGTATCATATTGTTCAAGTTCTCTGTTTCCTTGTTGATCTTCTGTCAATTATTCTATCCAATGATGTTGAGGGGTGTGGTGAAGTCTCTAATGATTATTGTAGAGATGTCTCTTTCTCCCTTCATTTAAAAAAAAAATTTTTTTTTTTAAATTTTAAAAAGATACTTAGATTACATAAATGTTACACACAAAATATAGGGATTCCCATATGCCCCACTCCCCACACCTCCCACACCTTCCCACATAAACATCCTTCATTAGTGTGGCACATTCATTGCAATTGATCAATGCATCCTGGGGCTTTGCCATTAAGCATGGACCATAGTTCACATTGTAGTCTACACTGTTTCTCACACAGTTCTGCATGTTATGTGATGATATAAAATGGCCTGTATCTGTCGTTGCAATGTCACTCAGGACGATTCCCAAGTCCTGAAAAAGCCCCCGTATTACAACTGTTTTTCCCTCTCTCTGACCCTAGAGCCTCCAATGGCCACTGGCTCCACATCAATGTTGTAATTTCTTCCATTGCTAGAATCACAATATATCTATAGTAGAATACCAGTAAGTCCACTCTAGTCCATAGTCTTCCTCCAATCCTGAGGATTCTGGGATGGTGATGTCCACTCCACCTCCAATTGAGAGGGGTCTTATATACCATGGGGAAGATGGATGGAGCTATCCTGCCTGCAGCTGCAGACTTTCTCCATTCCCTGGGACGACCATTGTCCATCATCATCTCCCCGCCAGTTGTCCTGGGTGAGTTCAACTAGCTGTAGTCTCTCTTCATTTTTGCCAGAGTTTGCCTCATGTATTTTGGGGCACCCTGGTTAGGTGCATAGATATTTATGACTGTTTTATCTTCCTGGAGGATTGGCCCTTTTATTAATATATAATGGCCTTCTGTATCTCTTATAACTTTTTTGCATTTAAAGTCTGTTTTGTCCGATATTAGTATAGCTACCACTGTTCCTTTTTGGTTACTATTTTGTGAGTATCTTTTTCCAAACTTTCACTTTCAGCCACTTTGTATCCCTGGATCTAAGGTGAGTCTCTTGTAAGCAGCACATGGATGGTTCATGTTTTTTTATCCATTCTCTCAGCCTATATCTTTTGGTTGGTGAGTTTAATCCTTTCACATTCAATAATATTACTGTAAATTCATTATTTACTTCCACCATTTTATTCTTTGGTTTTCATATGTCATATATTTTTGTCTGTCTTTTTATTCTTTTGGTTATCCTTTCTGCTATTCTTTCATCTACACTCTCCTCCAAGCCTCTCCTTCCTGTCTTTTTCTTTTAAGCTTTAAGACTTCCTTTAATAATTCCTGCAAATGGATTCTTTTTTACGAACTCTCTTAGTTTCGGTTTGTTTGTAAATATTTTATACTTGCCTTCATATTTGAAGGACAATTTTGCTGGGTAAAGAATTCTTGACTGGCAGTTTTTCTCTTTTAGTATCTTAATTGTATCAAACCACTGTCTTCTTGCCTCCATGGTTTCTGATGAGAAATCCTTGCTAAATCTTACTGGGTGTCCTTTGTATGTGATGGTTTGCTTCTCCCTTGCTGCTCTCAGAATTTTCTCTTTATTTTTGACATTTGACATTCTGAGTAGTATGTCTTTTTTTTTTTTGATTATTTTTAATTTTATTTATTGTGTCTTTCATTCACATAAGATCTGCTATTTTTCTACATACAGTATGTGTCTTTGAGCAGGTCTATTCAGATTTATTCTGACTGGGGTATGCTGTACTTCTCGGGCATGTACGTTCATTTCTTTCATGTAAATTGGGAAATTTTCAGCTATTATTTCCTCTAATACTCTTTCTGCCCCCTTTCCTTCTCTTCTACTTCTGGAACTCCCATGACACTATGTTGTTTTGTCATGAAAAAAAATTCTTTTCTATCCTGTTTTTTTCTCTCTTCAATTTCAGCTGTTCTGTCTTTGGTATCACTTATTCTTTCTTCTATTATTTTGAGTCTGCTGTTGTATGCCTCTAAAAAAATTTTTTTTTTTAAGATTTAGTTTATTTATTCTCTCCCTGCCCCCATTGTTTGCTGGGGCTCCTCTTCTTTTGGTTCAACCTGGATTGTTAGGATTGTCCCTGTTATTTGCTCAAAACTGGGCTCTGTAATACCATCACAGCCCAAAGGTGCTTGCTGAGTGGATTTTTGCATTGACATTGACTGAGTGATCTAGATATAGTCTCCCAGCTCTACAAACAGAGACTGTGAGCAGCTACTGCAGGTTCAACCAAAAGTCTTAGGCTGTGAGTGGTTGTCTAATGCTCTCCTCTGTTTAGGAAACAATGAGCTTGTATAAAAACAAAACAAAACAAAAAACTGGGCTCTGGACCCAGTAATGGGTTACAGACCCACTTCCAAGGGCCTTGGGGAGGGAGGCTATGAAGGCCCTAAAAAGCTTCTCACTTATTTAATTTTTTTTTTTTTTTTT
>JAQZBX010046773.1:0-20679 GCA_029593785.1 Cabassous unicinctus | reverse complement strand
CAAGGAGGCCCCGGGAAGCGAACCCGGGGCCTCACACATGGTAGACGGGGGCTCTATCGGTTGAGCCACACCCGCTTCCTGTTGTGAGGGCTTGCTGCATCAGCCCACTAGGCTGCGCGGGCCGGCCTGCCCTCACAAGGAGGCCCCGGGAAGCGAACCCGGGGCCTCCCATATGGTAAACGGGGGCTCTATCGACTGAGCCACTCCCGCTTCCCATGACTGTAGATTTTGTAGTTCCTGACTTACAATGCTCTGATTTGAGATTTACATGAAATGTTATAGAATCTTATAGTGGTAGTAATATATTATTGGAAAATATTTATCCACTTCTCATGTGCAAAATATAAGCAAGGGAAAAACAAAGTATTCAGAAAGAAAAAAATATTAGAAAGAAGTTTAGAAACACTATGTACTGGTATAAAATTTTGCCTTCATACACAGAAAAAAAACCCACAAACACACCTTACACACACTCACACACACACCTGAGGCGTCTTTATTATTGTTTCATGAATCCACTATAACACTGGTCACATTGTTTATTATATATTTGTCTTATTAAGGGCAATAAAGCTAAATTCTTATCCCCAGAGACTAATACAGATGTTAGCACCCAGTAGGGACATAATAAATATGTAATAAATGAATGAATCCAAAAGCAAAAATAATGTAAAACATTCCTGCTGCACATACTTTCTTTCCAGATTAATTTTCTGCTAGGTTCTACCCTTAACTCCAGGCAAAATAGCTGCCCTTAGATGGCCCCAGCTCATTCTTCTCTGTTAACCCAGTTCCTAATAGCCGCCTTCTCTCCCCTGCCCAGTGAAGTTAAATATGTACTAATTCTGCTGATGCATCAGGCTCTGAGCACAGTATTTCCTACCAATTTTGGAACTGTCTGATCTTTTTAAGTATCAACTTTTTGATAGAAACTAGAAATAAGCACAATGTAGAACTTGCAGTGAGTAATTTATAGTTTTAGAGAATGAAAATCAACACTGTATCAGTGCTATTTACAATGAACAAATGATATCTACTTGGAATAGCATAAATGGGAAATAAAATGGCATGATATAAGTGTGAATATAGATGAAGGCTTCTTGTTTTAAAAATAACTAAACAATTGAATGGTTATGGAGGTTTAAAGACATTAGTCAGTTGGAGGTGATGTTGGGGCATGATTCCTGAACTACAGTTAGAAGGGTGGATACAAATTGGAAAGAAGTGGCATGGTAGCAGTGATGGGTCTTATCATCTCTATTCTCTCCATCATGTAATAAAATGCTTTCAAGATGTCGTGATGAATCTGTTATTTTGAGGTTGGATGTCCTTCTTTCCCCTCAGTTAATTAAAAAAAAAAACTGCTGAAATAATAGTTTCTTAAATACATAGGACATACTGACTGCTTATTCTGGATCAAGCACAGGTTAAGAATCATATCTCCCAAGTTTATATCTCTACAGTTTTCTAAGCTTCTTCTTATTAGTTATATAATTTTATGTCCCACCAGCATATTAGAAGGTGGATAGGACAAAAGCTAATATACTTATTATATAAAAAATTACATATGCATTTGAGGTACAGTGATATGTGACTGATGTCCAGTTCTTGTGGTTCTAGTAAGCTTTCTATAGATCTGCCCTTAACAGAGCCCAAACTTTCATTAGCATGTCAAAACACAAACAACTGAGACATTTAGAATATGTTCTAAATGACTGATCTGTACAATACTGCTGGTGTTGAGAGGCGGTCTCCCAGTTTGTGTCATGGGATGGTCCTTCTCAGTTCTCCTCTGGTGATTAGATCAGGGTGGGCCCTTAAGCTTGTTTAAGAACTCTGTGATCTGGGCTGAGTCCGTCAAATTTTCTCAAGTATTTGAACTGACTCCTGAGGTGATGGAAGATACTCTAAATGGAAGCCTATGTAGAATCAGAGTTGGTTATGAAATGGCCATGCTGGGCTGTATGTAGATGGGGAAAACCAGTGGAGAGAGAGAGAGAGAGGGAGGGAGAAGACAAAGAATTAGATATAAATCCCTTGCTACCCTTGGAAAGCAGACAGCAGTACTGGACTTTGGCTTCCCGATCCGTCTGTACCCTGAGAGAATAATCTTTGCTATATTTCCTTTCCTTGAAGAATCAGCAACCCCACTCAAACTAGGTTAAGGGAAAAAATATAATTGAGATTTATTGGGAGAATAGGGCATGCTGACTGAATGAAAGAAATGTTTAAGTGATCAAACATTGGGACTGGCAAGAGTATAGTCATAACTCCGAAGCAACTGGAACCAAAGACTTAAATACTACTAGATATCTGTGCCTAATCCCTCATATGTGCTTCTCCCTATGTGATGCACTGCATGTCTCAAACAGGTTTCCTTCCACTGATACAAGATGAAAATAACTGTTGAAAGTTGCCTGATTAAAATTAGACTGCCTGACCTCAAATTCCACATCCATCTCCTATTGGCACTATGACTTGGGCAATGACTCTACTAGTTTCCTCAATTTTAGATTGTAGTGACTACTCATAAAGCTGTAAAATGTTTAAATTGCTTAGTAGAATCTCTAAACCCAACAAATATCAGCTGTTGTTGTTGCTGTTGAAACATGGATATTTTAGCTTTGCAACTTCACTTCTCATAGTGTTACCAGAAAGAGATGGTCTCTTTTTCCTTAGTTCTAGTATGAAAACTATTTGAGAACGTCTCCAATTATCTTAGGTCAGTCATGTGTTTAGATCAGTTAAGGGAAGCCAATTGATGGAAGACAGGAAGGACACAAGGGCTTCGGAACCACAAGGCTGAAATTGGAAGGAGAGGAATGTTTCCAGAGGAAGAAGTGCTGAGCAGATCAAACAATAGATGCCCCTTACAGATACCACAATATCTATCCTACACCTTCATTAAATCTCCCTTCACTTAAGCTTGCTTGAGGGTATCTAATCAAATCTGTTATATAGAGAGATATACATATTGATATAAATATAGGTTTAAATGTAGATGAGAAAAATGCAGAAATATATTAGATGAATAGCATATGGTTTAAAAATAAGTGTGTTGTCAGGTTTTATAAAACTAAGAACAAGCTAATTTTTGTTGCAGTGTTTCAACCTGATTCTTATATAGAGTACTTTTAGAAGGCATTCAGAAATTTAGAAATCACTGCTAGGCAGCTAGAATGATATCTAAATTATAATTAGCTGCTATTGTATATGTAAATAATATATTGTAGATTAGGGAAAGAAAAATGCTCTATGCCGATCTTTCTAAGGAAGTTTTATTAGCATGCATATCTAGAGACATTTTAAGTGTGCTCTTCAAAAGGAAGGTACTTATGTATTCAATAAAGTGTATGTTTAAAAGGGAAAATCCTTGTTGAGCAGATGCTGCAATGAAATAAAATATTGAAACTGAAAATTTTTGTATGCAAACCAAACACTAAACATTTGTGGTGTAATTAGGTTTTAAAGACAAGTGATCACACTAAAAATTCTACTAGATGGCTTAGAAATTACCATTTAGTGAAGTTGAGTAAATCTGAAATTGTCAATTGCCTAAAATAAAAAATTATATTTTACACTTTGAAATGTAACTGATTGTAATTTTCCAACCTATGTGTCACAGACCTTAAGGGGATGCAGTGTTATTACAAGGGCCCCACAGATTCATGGGAGGAGTAAGTATTGTCTGAAGATTGAATAAATAACATGTCTTGCACACATATGAACTCTTAAATATAAGTTGTTTAGACTGATAAAGTTGTAAATTAAATTAAAATATTTACTGAAAAATTGTTTGGGGATATTATCTCTTTAATCAAAGTATACCACAACAAAGCACTATGTGTGGACCTGAGAATTTTTTTAAATTATGCAAAGTTGTTCTTATACTGGAAAAGGTTTGAAGCCCCTGCTTTAGATTCTCACTAAAATGTGTTGTTTCTAAACTATGACAAAGTAGTGTTGAAAAAAATTATTCTATTTCACTGTCATAAGCTACACTCATTTATAACATTAAGAAATGATCTACATGCCACACAATTAGTTAGCATTGAGAAAATACCAAGGTACTTTCCACTTATACTACTATCATCTTTCATTTTCAGTAAATACACTAAGTACAAAGTTACCATATGTTGATTCTTCAGGATATTACATCTTTTGAATGTATTCATAGGTAGGACTCTGAAACCTAATTTGGAGATCTTAGTAGCAAAGATCAAAACTGTTAAAGGAGAAGAGCACCAATCCAGAACATAATTACTGATAGATTTGTAAAAGGTTTAGTTTGCTTCAAGATTTCTAGTTCTGAGAACCCTAAAGGCTTCCCTCCCCTTCCCTCTCCTCCCCTCCCCTCCCTTCCCCTTCCCCTCCCTTCCCTTCCCTTCCTTTATTTCCTTTCTTTTCTTTTCTTTCCTCTTCTCATCTCGTCTTTTCTTTTCTTTTCCCTTCCTTCCCTCTTCCATCCCTCCCTCCCTTCCCTTTTCCTTTCTTCCTTTATTTTGGGCCTTAATCCAGTCACACCTGGTTTTCAGCTTCATTCCAGCCAATATCAGGGATAAGTCCAAGAGCAGTCATTTTTTATGTACCCTCACTCTTCCTTGTGTTGTGGAGGCCCCAGGCTTAGTCCAAGAAAATGGGCCAAGAAATCTTGATTGGTTAATCTGTTGTGGTCACCACTGAAGATGCACCTTGACTGCCTTCCAGTTCTACTTTAAAGATGGTATATCTGTTGCCAAGCTCACATGTTCTGTCCACACTGGGCAGAACTCCCCAGACTCCAAATACATCTGTGCAGCTACCCCTCCTCAGAGGATTTGTTTCAGGTTCCCCTCATTAACAGAGAAGACAATCCAGTTCACTTCACTGGTTTGGGCCATTTCCCTTTCAATCTATGCTCCTTCCTATTTTGGAAAATACAGTTTAGTAATCCATTCAGCAATCTACATTTTCAAAAACAAAGGACTGTTACCCAAGAGATAAAAGAATCCCAGACCCTATCCTTAGCTACCTATCAGGGAATGGATGAAGACATACCTCTCCTTTCTTGAAGAGGAGAAATTTCTTAATCAGGTCATTCTTCAACAAGGAATTTTCATCATCTCAGCCTATGACACTAGATTTGGATATTCTTTTTGTCATCCTTTGCTTCTTCAAATAACTATTTTTCCCTTTATATTTCCTTGACCTCAAAAGGAGTTCATAATGGTACCTTTAAATTCCCTCCTGTGTATAGCAAATCATGAGGGTTCAAACCTCAGCTAAAAGGCAATAGAGTTTTTATTGCTTGTTTGCTTTCACATTTTATTGAGACTTTTGTGAACTGACTCACATTTTAAATGCAAGGCAAGAGTATAAGGAGATTCAATGCTAGAGCCTTTGGTATAACAAATAATTCCTATTAAATTTAAGGCTTTATCAGAATTGATTTCTTATATATTGTTATCTAAAATCTTAGCACAACTACACACGCACACACATTACTAGATTTAAGTTATTCCTTAAGACTGAGTGTCTAACATTTTTGCCCTGCTGTTTATATCAAAAATAAATGTGGTTTTTTTTTCATTTTGATGAAACAACATATCATCTGATAGCAATATAATAATGTATTCTTGCTGCTTACACTGGATCCTCCCCAACCTTTATGCCTGAAGGCTAGCTCAGGCTATCAGCCCCTCCAGGAAACTTGCCCTGACTTTCCCCTTATCTCAAGGTCCATGTCCCAGGTTTCCTAGAACAAATTCATTAAACATCCATTTGTTTATCTAACAAATAGTTACATAGCTCTTACTATGTTCCAGGCACACTAGATCTTGTGGATACAACAGGGACGAGATATGTTATTGTCCTTTTTATTCCAGTGTTAGCAGACCATATCTGCATATAAAGTCTCCAGTCTTATTCATTGTGCTTATTCTAGCTTTGATTCTGCCAAGTATAGTGAGCTCACTGAGAATAAGGAATATGTCTCAGTGATGTATAGTAGGAACTCAAGTGCATTGAAAGGTTGAGCGCATGAAAAGATGGTTTCTAAATGGTAGTGTGTCTGATTAGCATTAAATTATTAAAGAAACTGGATAACGTGACCATAATTGTCCCAAGAAATAGGATCTTGAGCTGCTATTTACTTGTACAAATGCATGCCCTAGTTTCTACCTTGTGAGAAATTCTGAGTTTAGTATCATGTTTCCCCCTGGACATGTGAAAAAATTCCTTTTCACATCGTTCTTTGTGCATTTATGTGAGTCCTGAAGAAACACAGCATCTCTCCCCTGCGGATCATTTATTTTACAAAGTAACTTAGATACCTTTGTGGTCAAAACTTGCAATGGCTATATACTTTTGGGGGAGGAAAAAACCTAACTATTCAGGATGATTTTGTTTTGTTTTTCTTACCATATTTAAATTTTATCAATAAAGCTATATCATTACATCAGTAGACTGATCAACGTTGCACTTTTGGAAGTAGAAAATGCATTAAGTAGACTAATTGGAGAACCTGAAGGGTAGTCAGTAAAATCAGCTGCATTTTCAGTACATGTTGAAAGATTTGTCTGGGAGTCTCTTTTTCAAATGATACTATTTCAATCATGCCTAACATTTAAATCTTTAAACACTGATATTCCCATTTTAATTTTAGCTGGCACCAGAAGGAAATGGTAAAACAGCAGATGATTACCTCAGTAATTTATTCCACATTTTCTAACAGCTTTACAGATTGAAATAAAAAATAATAATCTAAAAATGAAAACTGCACAACTAAAATTAAACATAGAAAAAATATTCTTAAGTCAAGAGATTTTTTCCCTCATACTCTTGGAATGGTACAAAACTAAATTCCACAGTGAAATGTAAACAGGACCTAATTTTATAATTGGTTATGTTTCGATGACTAACTTGGGCTTTAAAAACAATTGATATCAATTCAGACTCTATTAATTTAAATTTTGTGATTATTTAGCTAAAAGATTAGTTAATGTTGGTTATTGAATTTGCATTATCAAAGAGTAAATCCCATTTTAGAAACACCCTGTGTAAACAACAAGCTAAGTTAATTTAAAGTTATGCTTTAGAGTAAGTCCTCTGAATATTTCCATTTAGTTTAGTTAACAGTTTCTGTGGAAAGCCACAGAAATGCAATTTTCTTCAGAAGTAGTAGATAGGATACTGAAGTATGAGAAGTGCCACTTCAACAATAAGCTTTTATTGAGAGTTTAATATATGTCAGACTTGCCCTAGGCTCCAGATACAACAGGAAACAAATAGACAAGGCCATTGCTGTCATGGAGTTTACATTCAAACATGTGGCCTTTACTAGAATTGTGTCCTTGGTAAGTCATTCAATCTCTTTAACATTTGGTTTGCCTAAAGTATTGCTATTACACATTGGACTGACCACCAGTTAAATTCATACTGTTAAATTTTTTGTTTATTTTGATAGGAAGATGTATAAAATCACACTGAATAATATAACTGATGTTTCATTTCATGTTTATTTTATAAGTCATTTATGATGAGAAAATTATAAAAACTCAAAATAGAATTTTACATTTTAGTTAACATTATTAGAATAAAATATATACCTTAAAAGGAAATGTGATACATTGATTTTTAATAATGTCACTTGCTTCTCTTAACCTAGTGTTTTGTTAGTATTGACCTCATTTATCTAATTAACCATAAAGCAGCTATAAATAGGGCTGCTGCTCAGGTAGCCCCATTTTAGTACATATTACTTCTAAATTTCTTTCAGATTGTCATTTAAATTTACCAAATGTTATTGAATTGTGTCCTCCCAAAAGACATACTCAAGTCCTAACCCCCATCCTGCGAATGTGAACTCATTTGTAATTAGGATCTTTGAAGGTGTTTTTAGTTAAGATGAAGCCAAAGTGGATTAGGGGGTCCTAACCCAGTATGACTAGAGTCTTTATAAGAAGAGGAAATTTGGACAAAGATAAATTTAGACAGATGACTGATGCAGAGAGAGAGAGACAGACAGACAGACAAACACTGCCAGAACCCTACAGACTTGAGAGGAAGCATTTTCCTGCTGACATCTTCACTTTGGACTTCTAGCATTCAGAACTGTGAGACAGTAAATTATGGTTGTTTTAAGCCATCCAGTTTGTGCTACTAAGTTATGGCAGCCCCAGGAAACTAAGGCAGCAAGTATGTGCTGATGATTTTCATTTCCCCAAAATACAAGTTGACTGCATCTCATGATTAGTACTCTAAGTCAAAATATAAATAGTATGGTTACACTTTTCAAAAGTCAATAATGAAATGATGATGTCTGTTTGAATGTGTCTGTAAATGAATTGAAATTTCTATCATTATATCTTAAAGTAGATATACTGCATGTGGTTCTTCCCTCTTGTGTTTGGCTGAGAACATTTGCTGTGACTATTTTTAATTTCAAATCTGCATTCACACAGTGTCACACAATGATTCTAAATGCTCCTGGGAGAAACTAAGTTAAAAATTACATTAAATAAACAGATTGGTAAATTTTTGGTTCCTTTCTGTTTTATCACTTAAAAAATACATATTCTAACCTAAACTGTATAGGAAATTTCTCTTCAAAAGAAAAGAAAATATATTCTTTTGGAAAAAGTTGATTTTTATTGCTGTTTTTCTAGAGAAAAAATATGGTTAGAGAAGATTACAGATAAACAGCAAGAATGCTATACAGCAAGAAACTTCATATTTCTGAGCAGATGGTTATCGTGGCAGACATCGTTAGATATAGATGGTTAGTAGTAGTAGATTTCCAGCCCAATCTAGACTGTAGTGGCCAGGTTAGTCACATGGTTTTCGGAGGCGGGGGGGACAGTCAAAATGAATTCTTTGTATACTGACTTCGGTTCCCAACACTATCAAAACTGTTTTCCTAGCCATCTCCAAAGTTTGCTAAGTGTCGAATCCAATGATTTCTTCTTTCTTTCTTTGCATTTGATTTCTTTGGATTTGAAGGCAATAAATTCTCTTGATTTGATTCTTCTGAATGTCTCTTCTCAGTCTCCTTTACCAACAGCTCTTTCTCTACCCATCACTTAAATCTCTTAATCTCCTAAATGTAAATGTAAATTTCCCCCAAAATTCTGTCCCTGGGCTTGCTCCTGTGGCCTCACTATGTCAATAATTGCATCCATTCTGTAATTTATTAATTTATAGATCCAGCTCTGATCTTTTACCTGCCACTTGAACATCTCCACATGGAAATCCTGTAGCATCTTAATCTCTACACATTGAAAACTGCTCTTACTATTTTATCTATTTTCTCCTGCAAACCTTTTACTTGTCCATCCATTAATTTCATTTTGCTAGAATTATAACTAAGCTAGAAATCTTAGGGGGTTTTTTTGTTTGTTTTTTGTTTTCTGTTTCTGTGCACCCTTCTATTAAATCAGTTGCAAACTTGTCAATTTACTCTTTGCAATGTCTTTCCTTCCCCTTCCTATTTCCTTTTTTATTTTTCTTCTCTGATTTTTACTAGTCTCCTACAGTTTAGTAACTATGCCACCTGGTCTCTTGAAACATTCATTCTCGCCCTCATGCTTTCAGTTTCTACCTTCTCCAATTCATTCTTTTTTTTTATGACAATCATGTCCTGGTTTGGTATTATTATGAAAACTAGGAAATGAAAGGCTATTTCTAAGGATATTAAATGGAAATAATAAATATCATTATCTTTATTACCATTTTCTTGTGTTTTATCCTGTTGAAAATACATGTATATCCATTGCTTATATAGATTATTCTCAAGATTAAAAGTAAGTGATATTATTTAATATAATGTTCAAAGATGAAATTGATGTAGAAAACATAAATGATTAACTTATGAGGGACACATACCACAAATGAGCTTTCTTTTTTCTTTTTCTTTTTCTTTTTTTTCTTTTTGAAGGTTAGAGGGACGGTTCTTTATTTCAAAAAGAAATGTGCCAGTTTTCAGTATCAAAACTGTTGCATTGTTGGTTTCTCTTTCTCCCAGTCAGCCCCTGAAAGAGATCACAGCAAAAGAGGCTACATTTTAAGCCAGTAAGTTGCAGGATGCACACCTAGCAGGAGGCACATCTAACAGACCTCACAGAAACCTCACCAAATGGGGATATGTGTGGGGAATGGAATTGTAAAAGATCAGCCCACTCTCAGCCCAGACTGTAGAGGGCACTCACAGCCGGATGGGGTGGCCAGTGCTCTCCAACCCCAAAGAAACAAAGTTTCAAAATAATATAAAATTTTTAAAAAAAATTGTACATAAGCTGTTCAAGATTTCTCCAGCACTGACTAATACAAAGCATGAGATGGCACCTTTAGAGACAGCAGCTTGAGACCCAGAAAAGAGTGATGAGATGTTTCTGTGTAAAAACATAATATTCCTTCCTTTCCTTTTTCAAAAGGAGGCAGGAGAGTAAATCAGTGATCACCCCAACATAAGGGGCACGTGATCCAGTCTGTGAGTGTAGAGAAAGGATGGGACAAAGATTTGGTCTCAGACAGAGGTCTCGCCATAATAATTTGGTCACTTCTGGTGAGATAAACAAACAAACAAAACTTGCCTTAAGATATTTTAAAGCTGAAAACCTGAACAGCACTTTTCTCCCCTAACTCCTGGAGTCACCTCTCTGCTTTGGCTGGTGCTTAGTATAGAGCAATGAGGTTTCCCACAGTGGAGTCTGTCCCTGGGCTATGCTCAGCTCTCACTGAGACAGGCCGTACCTCCTTCTCTCCTTTATGGAGAGGGCAATATGTATTAAGCTGAAAAGTTACCTTCCAAAGGTGAGAAAGGGAGTAGATTGCTGCTTCAGAGCTGTGGAATTATTTGTAATGTTTTACAAGTAGTTGCTGCTACAACAACAAAATGCCTACATCACAACATGCTTTTAAAGACACTTGCACTGAGCTCACATTCCCTAAAACATTCCCAAAGGTGCTCAGCCCGTAGCCCAGCTGTAATCTGGGAGAGGCAGAGGCAGTTTGGTGAAAAAGACATGGGGCCAGGGGTGGGTGGGTGTACAGTAAGAGGAGAAAACAGCCTTCCAGTTAAAAATCAGTCCTCAGTTTAAAGGTTGGCTTCTGGCAGACTGGCCTCAGGGAGCTGGGTCAAAGTGAGCAGCAGGGCAGGGCGGGCTGGGGTGCTCTCCATTTCAGTCAGGTCAAGCAGAGTCTTCTTTGTGTACAGAGCTGCTCCTCTTTTTCAGTTTATCTTCCACATCATCAATTGTCTTTTACAGCTTGGCTACCCATCTCTTAGCAAATTCAGCATGGGTATCTACCTCCTTGAGTTTATCAGTAAGAATGTTTATCTCTTCTTCATATTTGTCTTCTTTGTGAGAGTCCTTTTCTTCAGCAGCATTCAGACACTGCAGGTTCCAGTGCATCAGTCTGACCTGCTCATCCATCTCTCCGTAACGGGAGATGCCAGCTCAGCTCTTTCCTCAGTGCATTCCAAGTCCCCTTCAATAATCACCAATTTACAAGCCACCTCCTCGGACTTACGATCTGCCCCTTCTGTAATGTGTTTAGCTTCTTTGAGTTGGATTTCCTGGCATTCCATCTTTTCATCTATGAAAGCCCAGTTTTCATTAACCTTCATACATCTCCCTGTCAGCAGCTTTCTCTGCTTCCTCCGGCTTTTTCAGGGCAGTGGCCAGGCGCTCCTGAACACAGTCCAGCTTTCTCCAACCAGCTGGATCTGAAGGTTCAAGGAAGCCACCTCAGCCTCAGCCTGCTCTCGGGGCCTGCTTTTCTCCCTCCGCTGGGACGCTAGGCAGTCTCCTGGGCGCTACTGGCCTCCTGCTGCAGAACCTGGCTCCTTTGCGCTTCACGGCCTCGATGGTGGTAATCCCGGCCGTGGTGCCCACTCAACAACTGCTCACGCTGGGTTTCCTGCCTCACGTATGGGCTTTTACTCAGCAAATAGGTCCTTTACAATCTGACTAGGTACCAACACCATGAGTTTGTTAAGCTTTGAGAGAGAAAAAGAAATTTAAAAAGAGGAAACTGAGCAGGAAGGAGCAATAATTCTTAAATCCCGTCACTTATCTAGGAAGTCTTATTAGCAAAAAAGGAAATTTAAAGTTGTTCCAAACTAATTTTAAAAATTATAAGATGGAATAGACCCATCTGCAGCAATTTCTGTAGTATTCCAACCAAGGGATTATAGAATTGAAGTTTTTAGTTTCACTAGAACCTACTCCAACTAACATAAACAAGAAGAAATTAACTGAAAGAATATTAGGAGTTCGCCAGCTCTACCTGTGATAGAATTGGCTTTAGCATCACTGTTTGGGTAGAAGGACCATCTGATGTGTTCAGTGTCTTTGCCCCTCCCTTCATAATTCAGAGTCTAAGAAGAGACCATCTAAGCATCCTGGTCTGAGTCTTGATTCTTAATCTGTTTTTGTGTGTGTGTGTGTGTGTGTGTGTGTGTGTGTTTTATGAGCTTCTTTGAAACCACAAGGTATATTTCAAATACAGAAAATAACTATGGCAGGAAACTGTGTTGAAAGAAATTGAAATTATATGAGCATTTTCCACATCTAACCATGCCAAATTAAACAAAAATAGTATTTGGAGTATTTAGGATAACCCAAGAAAATATGTATTAGAATATCGCTCAACAAATGTTTCCATTTCCATAATGAGAAAAGAAGGAAGAGAAAAAACAAAATCAGGACCAAATTATAAGCATCTGTGCAATACAGGCTTGCCCCTTAAGGATTAAATGTATCCTTAATGGAGTTCAAAGAACTTTAGAAATCACACTAGGATAGCCTATTGTTAGTCAGAGTTCTTAACTTTTTTGCTTTGTCTTTTTTGTTTTTGTTCTTTGTAATCCTTTGACATTCTAGTAAAGGCTATGGAGCCCAAGTTAGAATAATATTTGAAATTAAAAATAATAATAAAACATTCATAGGAAGCCAATGTTATTGAAATAATTTCCAAAGTATGAAAATATTATGATATATTAATACGTATGTTTTTTATTAACACATTAAATAACAAGACTGAAAGCAATAATTTCAAAGAAGTGAGTAAGTAATAGGGTCTCTTCAACATTATAATCAATATGAAACAATTTCTGTTTCTACTGTTAACAAATTCATAGATATTAATGTTACTGTGATGAAAATTTCCACCTCCAAGGTAATGGACTCCCTGAACACAGTTAAAAATCCCTGGCCTAGGAAAACTTTAAAGTATGCTATTATGTGAACAGAGAGAATTAAGTGACTTCTGCTTGATTATTTCACTTCTATGTTTCCACTTGAAAAGTGACTTTTATTTAAAAGTCAGTAAGAGTAAATCATTAGACCAAAAAGGGGGGTGGTAGTGCTTAGCTGACTTGCTTTTTAAAAGATGCAAAGTATAAACTTGTAGCAAATATTTTTAAAAGCAAATGAGTTCTGTTTCTTCCTTGAAAATCTATCCTGTCTTCTCCATGAGCCTGGGTAATTAGATTATTGGTTAACATTAAAAAATGTCATTTATTTCTTTCCCTTGAAATTCAGTTGATTATAGAAGTAGTTTCCTTTTAACATTTTTGGAATTAATATTTAATATAATGGATTATTTGCATCATCTGCCTCCATCTTAGGTAAATTTGTCTGTCAGTTAAAAGGAGAGAACAACTTTTATTGAGTAGTTAGAAAATATAATGCAAAATTATGGCAAGAAAAAGACCAGTAGAAATGCTAGGGTGGAATTTAATATAAATGGGCGGAGAGTGAATTAGTAAATTACTTTCCCACATTATTTTTTTATTTTATACAATGCTCTTCTAGTACAACATTATATCAGAATACAATACTTTGGTTAAACATAGCTTAGTGGTATAAAGGATATCATGAATTTCCATTTCCATTTTAACTTATTCTTGGAAAACATGGATGCCTTCTTCATAAGAGAAATGCCAAATATGTTACATAGGATGAGAAAATTAAGAGAATCCAGAAATTAGGAGGGCCTGGATATCACACCAGTGTGCTCCTGTTCTGAGGCCACATTGTACTTGCAGTAAGAGACTTGGGGGAAGAATCATGTGCTCAGGAAGTAACATGCTGTTGATGTTGGTTGTTTTTGTTTATTTTTAAATTATTTTTAATTTGGCCAAGGAGTTGACTATAGGGGAAATAAGTCTTAGTATGTTAAGAGTTAAAACTAAATCAGTTAATGTTAAAAAATGAAAATATTTTTTAGACATTGTCTCTTTCATCATTGTAAGATATGTTGCCTGGTATGTATAGTGACAATTTCTTCTGTATATTCCTCCGGTATCTTATTTTTTTCCATTTTATCTTCAAAGAAGCTTTAGATTACAGAAAAGTCACATAAAAAATATAGGGGATTCCCATATACCTAATGCTCTCCCCCTTTCCACTTTCCTTTATTAATAACATTTTACATGTGGATGGTACATTTGTTACAATTGATGTACACGTATTGAAGCATTACTACTAACTGTGGTCAATGGTTTACATTATCATTTACATTTTGAACCATACAATTTTAAAGGTTTTGACAAAATTTAAGATGGCCTGTATCTGTTATTGCAAGATCATGCAGAACAAATCTAATGCCCTAAAAATGCTCTGTGTTCCATCTATTCTATTCTTCCCTCCCTCTCCCCTCAGGACCTATGGTAACCACTAAGTTTCAGTTTTTGAAGAATAAGAGTCAGAGTTACTTCCAATAATATTGAGGGCTTGACATATTGGTCTGTTTTCTTTTATTGGGCACTGCCTATGTTCTCGAGGGATTCTTGTCCCTCTAATTGAGAACATAGCAGGACTACCCAGGATGGAAGTTTAATATTTTCTTGTTTATTGTGTGGGTCTCCACCCACTGAGATAACACACTATGACAAGATGAACACTTACATAATCCATAGAAGCATTCCCCAGGTGTGCCCTATCCCGTATATCCCCACACACAGGATGTCTTACACCAGTAACCCTCCCCTGCCATATTTGCCAAAAGAACATTCCCAACATTGTAGTTTTAACCACAGACCTGCAAATCCCCAGAGTTCACCTGTTCCTTCCTCCAACCCTTCCCCCAGTTCCATGGATAGTCCAACCCAACCGCCCCCCCACCTTACTCCCCCTCACAGACCAACACTGCCAAACCCAATCATATCACTGCACCACTCTCAGGCCCATCCACTGCCCAACCACACCCTTTCACTTTATCATAGATTATGCTCATATGAGCATTGGCTCACCACCTTCTGCTTTCTTTCTGTCTCCTGATAACCTATCTTCCAGACTCTAGCTCTGTGTCTGCTCAATTTCCTTAAGTCATACCTGTAAGATCATGTAATATTTATTTTTAAAACTATTATTATTTCATTTTCTTATAAATTTTATTTGGTTATTTTGTTGGCTTCATTTTGGGAGAGGTTTTGGATCACAGAAGGGTCACAATTGTGTCAGGGGAGGATCACTGTTGCGAGATGTTGGTGATGGGGGGATGTGTGTGGAGAGGTGCGTCTGGAGCATGCCTCTAAGACTTATGAATATGTTCAAGTGTTTATGCATCATTGTCTTGGTGGGTGGAGATCCACACAATTACTGAAAGATATTGAATTCTCTTCTTGGGGAGTCCTGCTACATTGTCTAATAGAATAGCAAGAATCCTCCGAGTACAAGGGCAGTGCCTAATGAAGGAAGACAGACCATTACGCTAGGCCCTTGACATTGATGATTGTACTTATGAACCTTTTCTTGTGAAATTGAAACTTAGCCTAGTATTATATACTGCCTAAGATTTACCTCTTGAAAGCCGCCTTGTTGCTAAAATGTGGCCTCTCTCTAAACCAAACTGGGCATATAAATGCATTACCTTTCCCCCAGTGTGGGACATGATTCCTGGGGACGAGCCTCCCTGGTTCTGAGGGCTTATTACCAAGCACCAACTAAAAATGCACCTGGAAAAAGACCTTGAGCAAAAGGGGGAAAGGGTAAATACAAATGAGTTTTTATGGCTAAGACATTTCAAAGTGAGCTGGGAGGTCATTCCAGAGATTATGCTTATGCACTTGTCAGCAGGGATCTCATTGACTGCCACAGTAAATATTGCCTCAAATAGTGGGGCTCCTGAGGGCTCTAGAAACAGCTAGATACTATAGGCAGGGCAGACAGCTCAGGAGTTTGGCACCCTGCTGGTGGTCCCTACTTTGAAATTTATGCTACCCAGTGTGACAGAGTTAGAATCATTTGTGGTTACCCTACACATGGCTCTTCTGCCCCTTCTATTTGAATCTATAGTTAGTACTAGATTTGATAGGTGTATGCCCAAGAGACTTAAACTTTTGGGCCATCCAGGTGCCAGTCGAGTCCTGAATCTCAACAGACTTGCAACACTTATTCTCCAGTCAGGTGGCCTCTCTCTAAGCAAACTCAGCATATAAATACACTACTTTTCCCCTGGAGTGACACATTACTTTGTAATTTTAAAGGTTAAATTCCAAGACATTCTCTGTGGTCTCTGTATTTCTATCCAGAACACTTTGAGACTTGTTGTTCTCTTCCTTTGCATCCCATACCATTACCACCTTCTTGATGTGGCACCACCTTCAAGGCTAATACCTCAGTGCAGGGGTTCTTAACAAGGGGTCCATGAGCTTGAATTGAAATTCAAAAACATTTTTCTTCTGGGGACGTATTGGTGTGGATGTGATATATTTATTAAATAATACACAGTATAGTGTGGACTTAGTAGGGGTCTGTGGTTTTCACCTGATTGGCAAAGGGGTCCATGGAAAAAAAAAAGATTAAGAACCCCTGCCTCAGTGTGTTCTACAGACCCAGAGACTTTGCAAAGGCTAGTTTGCTGTCATCTTTATCTCCTCCATGTTAAAGGGTTGAATCCAGAGTTGACATTCCTTTTAATTAATCTGAGTAATCTTCCTAGGTTCACATACATCCTCAATGTAATTTTCATGTTTGAAATTAGAGAAGTCCTACTTTACCAGCCTTTCCAGGTCTTCAGTAGGATAAAATTAAGTTCACCTATTTAAAAAAGTATTAGTCATTCTTATGACAGAATTTAGTTCTTTCTACCTGCATTCTGTACCCAACTCTCAACAGGAATGTTCTCTTCATTTCACTCAATCCTTGTTTTCATCTTTAAACTGAAATCACTTCTGTGCTATACATATCTTCAGCACCCATAGAAACCTATTATATTCTACTCATTTGCTCTTTAAGATATATTGTTTGTGGTATTTTCTGATGTGTTTGGTCTATCTGTATACTTCCTGCCTAACTGTAATCCAAGTGTCTTAGAGGTTGGCCAAATTGAAGATTGGTTAACTTCTTCACATCTTTTTTCAAATGTAAGCTTCTTCACAAGGCTTACTATTTAAAAATGCAATTTGCTATTCACCCCATCCCTATACTCCTGATGCCCTGACCCTTGCTATACTTTTTATATAACACTCATCAACCTCACATTCCTGAACTCCTTAACCTACTGAATGTTTTACACATTACTTGTCACTTTCCACAACACTTATTATAAAATTTGCTTATATATTATTTTTATTATACTGTTGTTTACACTCTGCCTTTCTCACTAGAATGTAAAGCCCATGAGGGCAGGTGGTTTTTTGTTGTTGTTGTTGTTTACTGATATATCACATGAACCTAGAAGAGTACCTGATACAAAGTATGTGCTCAAGAAATAGTTATTGAATGAATGAAAGCTATCTGTCTTCTGCTTTGTGTCCCTATCCCATGTTTTTTAAGGGCAGTGTCTTTGTGGCAAGCTCATATTTGGGAAAAAATGCATAAAATTATGATAGAGGAAGAGCACACCCATCTAGCTAGCCATATCAGCTGAATTACAGCTATTACATTTAGAGAACCCTCATAAATGAAAAGTTGGGTATTTCCCTTTTGTCACCAATGACTTAGTATTGGCATTCAATCTTCCACATATTCATAATAAGTCATTGAACACTTGACTAGAGTTGAGTAATGAAGAGTGAAATGAGTCTGGGGAAGGACATAAAACCCCAGTATATATCATCTCAGAAAAAAAAGACTATTATTCTATTTGAGAAATACATGAAACATGAAAAATCCAATCTGTATATCACTGTGTGGCACAAAAACTATAGTAGTGGCACTTAGGACACGTTTCACAGAAGCCATAACAAAACCCTTTGGTATGAGGAATCCTATAATGTGTTCTGAGCAGTTTTGTCCCATAGAATTTCCCTGAGGGCTATGAAATAATGAGGCCACAAGGGCATTTGCATTTCCTTTGTTCAAGACTGCACAGGCCATATTTATTGCCTTTTAAAAAGACTTTCTAGAGTGAAAATTTGTGGGTCTCCAAAGATGATCATTTCTAAGACTCGTGCTTTGCTTTGACTCTCAGGCAACCACTCCAACCACACTAACTCTATACCACAGAGGAGCTGTCAAGAAAGATAAGAATGAAATATCAGAATGAGTGTTTGGTCATAATGAAGGTAGGCACATGATAAGAATCACTCAATCTTTTTTTCTGAGTCACTGTAGTAAGTATTATAATGAGTTGTTCTTAAGAGTCACTAGGTCATGATATAAAACATTTCTCTTTTCAAAAAATGAACTATACTAAGTATGGGCAAGTTTGAGTATTGAGAATTCCATTCTACAAGAGAAGTTGTGAACATGAAACTACATGGTTAGTTTTGGTAGATTTCCACCATCATAGTATATTTTGTTTTCTAAAAAGACTAAATTCAGCTCAACTAGTAGAGTAACTTCAATTAGCAAACTACTCTACCATCTTGAACTAGCCTATTGGGGAGGATATTGACTTCAGTTCTGCCCACACATTTGCTGTCACTCCACAAAATCCCAGCTGCTCAACCCACACCCAACCAGAATGTACAAACAACACTTTTTAAACACATCAACAAACAGCAATAAAAACATAACCACTTTGTTCTCAGCCACTAAAAGTATAGAATATGTACTTGCTTTTGGAAACTTTTGGGAATAACTCCCAGGAACTAATATATTGGCTTCTGTCTTTTTCAGTGACAATGGTGCAAAGTTCCGGTTTGGTTTCCTTTATTATTTTTAACTGTCACCCCTGTTAAACCCTCAGAATCTAATTCCCATTTTGCTAAAGCTTCTTTTAAAGATTCACAGTTTTCTTACTCATTCAATTGCTGTTCACAGCAGATGGCATTTTTGCTACCTTATTCTTAAGACTTTTTTCTTTTCACATTACCAACTCTTCCTCCATGGAATGGAATATTCAGTCAGCTACACTCTGTAGTTAATGTTTTAAAACTCTGAAAATAAATGCATTAAGAATATTTCTATTTGGAAGTTTTTTAATCTTTACCCAACAAGGGGATTAAATATTTTCTTACATTTTTCCCCTTCTTTGCTACTTTGGCTCCATTCACCATTTTATATGAGCAGAATAACCTAGATTTTAAATTATCAATGGCTGATGGCAAGATCATTTGGAACTTCATGGTACTCTAAGAAAGATGAGAGAGTCTTTGCTTTTCTTCCTTTGTTTTTCTCTCCTGACTATTTTGAGAGACTTCGTGGACATCTTCAAGTCTTCAGTGTTTAAAATTTTGGCATTTAAATTTCCTATTCTAATTACCTACGCTATTGTCTTTGCAGAAATCAGGATGAGCAGTTAATTTATTGATAGCTCCATTTTTAGTGTGTGGTTTAATTGATACTTCACATGATTTCTTTGTTGGTATTTTATCTTATTTCTTATTTCCATACCTGCTTTAGGTTTATAGCAAGTTTCTTTAAAGTTTCAGAACTGTGGTGAATTCATGAAATTAGAGTTTTGAATATATTGGGACTGAATTTTAATATTGATTTATTATTTCAGGCAAAACCAAATAGAGTTTGGCAGTGTGAGATGAGTTTTGAGTTTGAGTTTTCTGGTTCGCTTAAATCTGGATCTCAAGGAAAACCTCAAGGGATAAGAAACCAAAGGAACTGAAGCTGAAATTCTCTATAAATATTTTAGTGATAAAAATGCTTTCTGACCTCTAACTCAAATTCCTTTTTATATATTAACACTCATAATGTTACTGTCCAAATCAGTGATCTTTTTACAAGCTAAGATGACAAATTACTATTTAAAGAGGATAAATTTTGCTGTAGTATTATTAAAAATGATTCCACTGAAATGCAAAGTCAGCGAGTTTTACAATTATTAAATCCATTTCCAGCAATATTTATATTGCAGTTCCAGCTTGAGAATCTGAAAACCAAAATACCAAAGGAAAGGAAAGTTAAAGGGAAGTAATTGTTATGCACATGTTTTAAATGTGTTTTAGTTTCCTTGGCTGCTCAAGCAAATACCAGGCAATGGGTTGGCTTAAACAATGGGAATTTATTGGCTCACAATTTTGAGACTAGGAGAAGTCCAAATCAAAGCCTCATCAAGGTGATGCTTTCTTCTCAAAGAGTGGCATTCTAGGGTGGGCTGCCAGGATCCTTGGTCCTTGGACTCCTCTATCACCTGGCAATGCACATGGTGGCCTCTCCTTATTTCTCCTTTCTCTTCAGGGTTCCATTGACTTTCAGCTTCTAGCTGATTTTCATTCTGCTAGAGGACTCCAGTAATCCAGAATAAAACCCAAGCTAATTCATTTGGGCCACACCTTAACTGAAGTAACATCTT
>JAQZBX010046772.1:6820-20774 GCA_029593785.1 Cabassous unicinctus | reverse complement strand
GGCAGCCTTGGTATGGATATAACCACTGCTTGGTATGGATATGTGTCTGTTTCACACTTGGCTATGAGATCTTGTTCCAGTAGGTGGAATTGTCCTGAGATTGTTGTTACTCATGTGTTAAAATCCTTTACTTTACTCTTTCCTTCCCTGGCCCTGTCACTGTAATACCATTGACTAAGAAATATATTTTATCTGTGAGCTGCATTGAAGGAGACCTCAAGCAACAGTGTTTTAACAGCACTGAAATTTCACGCTTCTTTTTTGGGTACATGTGATGTTTATTTTCATTATATCTTAATTTTACAATTATTATAATTGACTATTTTAGGTAGTACTGGTCTTTTATTCAAATATTTTTCTCCCATGATTTTCTGCATCTCATTTAATGATCATTCCAGCCTTCCTATTGATCTGGGTATGATTTGGTGATATTCTGGATTTTATTTCCACAACAAACTCTATTAGCACAGAAAATTATCATTTTTAAATCTGATCTCAAAATATATCCAGGAGTGACCACTGCTTATAAGTTTCACTGTTATAACCCTTGTCCTTACCCCATCCTTGTCATTTAGATTGTTGCTTCAGTCCCTGACCTTGTAGACTTGATTCTTCTTTCCTTGATTTCAGTCCAATAGCTGCTGTACCTTGTAGAATCCACACTAATGACACCCAAATTAAAGTATTCCCAATCTCCTTCAATACCCTCTACTAGCAGTTCTTTAGTTCCTCTCAGTCCTGAGTTCTCCTACTCATCACCTTTTTCAGGTGACAATGTCCTCTTTGCTCCTGCGTAAGGACACTTTGCCTTCAATGTTCCCTCTGGCAGGAATGCTGTCTAACAGATATATTCTCAGTTATATTTTCCCAACTCCAAATCATTTTTTTAAACTGTGAATGAAAAAATAAATATGTTTGTATGTGCACACATGTATATGTGCCTTTTACCCATTGTGAAGCACAATTACCCTAAGTTAAAGTGAACACGTAGACTGAAGATGTAAGAGCCCTAACACCCAATGTGCCCAGCTGCCTTGTGGAGAGATGAGTGCCCACACTTCAGGATATATCTAGATTTAGTCTGATATTCTGAACTGATTTAGACTCAGTAAACCGTCTAGAAGTTTTCATCAAGTGATGAATTTCCATGAGTTTAGAGTCTGGTCAGGAAGAGACTGCCTACTTTTATAGTCATGACATTGAGGAGTTAACACCCAAACTGAATCTGCAGATCTATACATAAAGATCAAGTTATCAGTACAATTAAAATGTATTTTAGGCTTTTATCTGCTCTAAATATAATGACATTAACATTAATCCTTTGCATTTATTATTTGCTTAATAAAAAATTTTTTTAACTGCAATTCTTTAGATATCTTTCTTCCAAAAACTGCAGTATTTTTTCCTGAGTACTTCTTTTATTATAGATTTTGTTGTTTTGTTTCATAATAATATAAATGAATTCATCTAAAATACAAAAAACATAGAAAATCACTTAACTAAGTTAATTATATTTTAATCTGTGTAGGCAAGTTTCCTTAATACAGTGTCTTGAATAATAAAATATTTTCTTTGTATAATACTGTATTTTATGTATATACCAATATTCAGTATTCCTTAATGTTCTCTTATAAATAGAGATTTTTTCTAGGTTATTGATCTTATAAATAAGTGCTCAATTAATTTTTAAAAATATATATTTTTTATATTTGTGTTTTTTTATAAAGCATGCAATTCATCCAAAGTGTACAATCAAAGGTATTTGGTAGAACCCCATAGTTGTGCATTCATCACTTCAGTGATTATTAGAGAATATTCATTATTTCAATAAGAATAAGAATAAACCAAATTTTATATCACATTAATTTCTACTACTATCTGCAGAGAATGAGGGTATCTGTCTCACTAATTTTTAGCCAGCTTTAAGATTAACATTTTTGACATCATTTTTCTGTTAATACAGGAAAAAAGTTGATGTGTTATCACATTATTTTTATTATATATATATTTTTTAATTTTTTATATTCTTGTGCATGATTTAATTTCTAAATGTTCAGTCCATCCTCTTTGCCCATTTTTATCTTAATAAATTAGTATTTTTGTCTATAAAATTATATAACATATTTATATATTAAACATATAAAATTCACATTGCATTTTGTGAATCGTCATTTCTTTTTACTGTCAATTTTTGCATGTAATGTGTATTAAAAAATAAAAGGTACCATATTTTAAAGAGCCAAAAATATCTTTCTCAAGTTCCTTTCATATTGAATAAATATCAGAATCAAGGATAGGTTTTACTCTAACTCTGTTCTTTGTAATTCTATAAATTTCTGGCTAATTCACAGCAAACACACATTAGAAGAAATTTAGAAATAGCACAAGAATGAAGATTTTTTTACCTTGTTGGTTAATAGTTTAGTTAGCAAATTTAGGATCTGTAGTATAGACTACATATCAGCTTTTCTCTATAGCTTTTGTACTTCATTAATTTTAGATTAAATTATTTAATTAATTAAATCAATAATTGAGTGATATCTATATGCCATGTATTTCAGAGTTACATTTTGTGTCTTCTTTCTTACTATATATTTGTTTTTAAGTATTTTTAATTAGAGAAGTTTTATGTTCACAGAAAAATTATGCAACAAAGAGCATTCTCACATATCCCTCCAATTATCAACAACATGCATTAGTACAGCACCCTTGTCAAAATTGAAAGAATATTTAATTTTTGCTACTAACTTTAGTCCATAATTTACATTACACTGCATTTTTCCATATACCATCTGATTATCAACAACTGCATCAGTGTCGTATATTATAATTGAAGAAAGAACATTCTAAAAACTCTACTATTACATATAGTCTATTGCTTACAAGATGATTATCAATGTGTTGTACAGTCCCATGTTTAATTTTCTATTTTTTGCCAGTAACATATATATAATCTAAAATTTCTCCCTTTAACCACATCACATATATAATGCTGTGCTAACTACAATGTTGTACTATCACCATCATCCATTTCCAAAACTATCAAAAAAAATTCTATACTAAATAAGTATTAACTCTCTATTTTCTACCCCAGTCCAGGATCTGATAAACTATTATGGTTTCTATATCTGTGAGTTCCCTTAATCTAATTATTTCATATCAGTGTGTTGATCCATTACTCATTATTTTCTGACTGGTTTACAACATTCAACATAATGTCTACAAGGTTCATAAATGATGTTCTAGAAGCAGGACTTCATTATTTTTTATACATTTTTTTTTATTTTTAAAGAAGCTTTGGATTACATAAATGTTACATAAAAAATATAAAGGATTCCCATATGCCTCAATCCCATCCCCTCCCATACTTTCCCACCTTATCAATACCCTTCATTACTGTGGTACATTTGTTACAATTAATGAACCCATATTGAAGCATTGCTACTAAGCATGGACTGTAGTTTACAGTATAGCTTATAGTTTGTCGTGCACAATTTTGTAAGGTATGAAAAATTTACAATGAATTGTATCTGTCACTGCAATGCCATGCAGGACTAATTCAATGTCCTGAAAATGCCCTGTATTACACCTATCCTTCCCTTTCCCATCCCTCAGAACCTGTGGTGGCCACTGCCTTTACATCAATGATAAGAGTTCTTCCATGGCTAGAAAAATAATGTCTGTAGTAGAATAATAATGAGTCTACTTTAGTCCAATTTTCATTCCCCAAAAAAAGATTTTGGGATGTTGATGCCTACTCTGTTTCTAATAGAGAGGTGTCTAAGATCCCATTAAGCAAATGGATGGCACTATCTTGCTTGTGGTTGCAGACAATTCTGTTCCTTGGAATGGGTATTGTCCATCATCAATTGCTTGTTAGTTGTCCCAGGTGAGTCCAATGAACTATAGAGTCAATGTTGCATCTCTATGAAATTCAGGGTTCAAATGGCACAAGGATGGACCAAATATTTAAGTCTTTAGGACATATATTATCAAGTATAGTGCTAATTAAGGGTTCAAATAACAAGGGCTGAAGAGCCATGTGTAAAGAACCTGTAAATAAGTGTAATTCTGTTACACTGGGGAGCAAAATTCCAAAGTAAGGCCCAGTGACAGGTTGCAAAATTCCTGAGATGTCTGCCCTTCTTATACTTTTTGGGTACCTCTAGAGTCCTCAAAGCCCCACTGTTTGAGGCACTGTTTAATGTGGCAGTCAATGAGATCCTGCTGAGACCTGCATAACTGTAAGCTCTGTAATGACCTCACAACTCACTTTGATATCTCTTAGCCATAAAAACTCATTTGTATTTACCATTTACTTTTGGTCAAGGTCTGTATCCAGATGCTTTGATAGGTGGTGCTTTGTAATAATCCTTCAGTGCCAGATAGGCCCATCCCTGGGAGTCCTGTCCCACACCATGGGGAGGTAGTGCATTTATATGCTGAGTTAGGTTTAGAAACATGCTACATTTGGTCAACAAGGAGGCTTTCAGAAGGTAATTGTCAGGAAATATATAATACTAAGCTAAGTTTCATTTGTGCAAGAAAAGGTTCATAAGTACAATCATCAAAGTCAAGGGCATGCATAATGGGCTGGTTCCTTCCTGGATGCTGCCTTTGCATTCAGGGGATACTTGCTGTCCTATTAGAGAATATAGCAGAACTCAGAATTCAATAGTCTTTCAGTTATTGTGTGGATTTCCACCCACAGAGAAAATGTCCCATGAACACTTGAATATACTCATATGTCTTAGAAGCATGCCCCAGGTGAGCCCAATCCCATGAATCCCCACACTTCTGACATCCCACACCAGTGATTCTCCCCCACTATTGTTGTGTCTGTTCTGTGATCCAAAACACCTTCAAAAATGAAGCCCACAAAATAATCAAATAAAACTAATAAGAAAATTTAATAATAAATTTTAAAATAACCAAAAAAATACAAAAAAATAAAATTTTTGAAATAATAAAAAAATTAGATATTGTATATTTCATTAATGTAAAATACATTGTGTTGTATGCACAGTTATATTTTCTTCCATATATTTCCTCAGTCACTTTTTTTTTCACTTTATCTTCAAAGAAGTTTTAGGATACAGAAAAGGCACATAGAGAATAAAGGGGATTCCCATACATCCAATGCCCTCCCACTTTCCCCCTCTCCTCTATTAATATCATTTTATATGCCATTGGTACATTTGTTGCAATCAATATACAAATATTGAAGCATTGCTACTAACCATGGTTAATGGTTTACATTATGGTTTACATTTTAGATCGTACCCTTTTATAGGTTTTGATGAAATTTGAAGTGGCCTGTATCTGTCAAGATCATGCTGAACAACTCTAATGCCCTAAAAATGCCTTATGTTCCATCTATTCTATTATTTCCTGCCCCTCCCCCTCAGAACCTATAGTAACCACTAAGTTTCTGTTTTTGAAGAATAAGATTCTTGCAATAAAATTAAGGGCCTTACATATTGGTCTGTTTTATTTTATTAGGCACTGCCTACTGTTCTCAAGGGATTTTTGTCCCTCTAATTGAGAACATAGCAATACTTCCCAGGATGGGAGGTTAACATTTTCTTATTTATTATGTGGTTCTCCACTCACTGATATCACACAGTATGACAAGATGAACACTTACATATTCCATAGAAGCCTGCTGCAATTGTGCCCTGTCACATATACCCCCAACATCCAAACACTTTGCCCTAGTAATCCTCCCCTGACATATTTGCCAAAAGAACATTCATTCCTAACATTGTAGTTTTAACCAGTAATTCCCAGAGTTCACGTGTTTTTTCCCCAAACCTTCCCCCTGTTCTGTGGAGAGTCCAACCCAATCCTCCATATTACTCCCACTCACAGACAAGAACTGCTGAACCCAATCACTTCAGTGCACCACTGTCATGCTCATCCACTGCACAACTATACCCTTCCACCCTATTGTAGCTTTTCCCCATATGAGAATAGGCTCACCACCATCTACTCCTTTTCCTTCTCCTGTAAACCTATCTTCAAGACTCTAGCTCTGTGAGTCTGCTCAATTTGCTAAATTCATATCTGTAAGGTAATATAATATTTGTCCTTCAGTGCCTGGCTTACTTCACTCAACCTAAGAATATTTTGGAAGGTGCCATTTACAAATGAGTTCTCACCCACAGGTGAGGGGTGAGGACATGCATATCTTTGTTTTGGACATGTTTCATTCCATAAAAGAAAGGCAACACTTACTGCAAACCCACCACAACTTCCTCCATAGAAATGAATCAAAAATAAAATATTTGAGTTATATACAATATCATAAAATTTATTATAATTCCATTTTTAACATGTTAGAAAATAGATGTTTTACTGTTTATAGAAGAAAAATAATCATCTGTTCATATTATGTCTTATGCATTATTTTTGGTAAATATATCTGATCAACCATGTTCTTTATTGATATCTCATTATAAATCAATTATTTTTGCATCAAAATTTCTAGATTTTTCAACATTCATGCATGTTGTAGAATGTATCAGCATTTGATTTTTATGGTCAAAGATTATATGTTGAAAACATTATGTTGAGCGAAATAAGCCAGACCCAAAAGGATAAATAGTTGAATGATTCCAATTATTTGAAGTATCTAGAACAAGAAATTCATACAGATAGAAAATAAGTTAAATGTTACCAGGAGCTAGGAGGAAGATAAAATGTGGAGTTATTGTTGAATTTCTAAAGAGTTTCTGTTTTGGTTTATTAAAAAGTTTTGCTCATGAGGGATGATAAAAATAATTTAATGTAAATAATTCCAATGAATTGTACACTTAAAATGATTAAAATAGTAGGTTTTGTTACATATTTGATACCATATAAAATTGTAAAAAGATAAAAATTTGGAATTTAAAGTTGCTTGAATTTGATTAATATTAATTATATGTGCTTAAAAAACATTAAATTATTCTACATTCTTTATCATGTAACTCTCTTCCCTTTTACTGATTTGTAACTCTATGTCAATAAATAATGAATTGTCACTATTCACTTGAATTATTTATTTCAAAATATATATATTGTTTAGAATAAATATAAATATGAAGTCAAAATATCAATTCAAATTTTATATGATTTTTATTAAGCTACTTATAATTTTCAAAGAAATATATAAAATTTTTCAAGTATTGGACTATCCATAGAAAAATCTATTAAAAATGTGGAAATGGTAGAATTTTCCAGCTGCTCTCAATACTCATTAATTATCCAAAGTGTGTTGACTCCTTCAAAGTTTAACATGAATTCCTCCCTGCAGGCAGCCCATCATGCAGAGTCCCGGAAGCCCTAGAACAGAAGGGAAGAACTGTTAGATGCAACTGAGAAGGCCTGTCAAACACACATTTACTCAGCTTGTGTTTCAGCAACATTCAGTGCAAAAGACTGGACCAAGAGGCTCTGAAAATGGACATGAATGATTTTGGAACATATATGATTTTACTGATGCCATATTTTCATTTTTGGCTGACTCCTAAAAAAGTAAATTTGCTTTATATTTAGAAATAGTCCATTAGTCTTCAGTCAACAACCATGAAAGTCAAGATACAGAACAGTTCCATCACCACAAAATGTCTCTTCAAACTGCTCCTCAATAATCAAACCTGCGTCATGTCTAAACCCAGCAAAGAATGTTTATATGATACATATATATAATACATATCTCTATATTCCCCTATTATTAACACTTAGCAATGATGTGTTACATTTGTTATTATTGATGAAAGCATATTTTTATAAATTTACTATTAACTATACTCTATGGTTTAATTTAAATTTCACTGTGTAGTAAAGTACCATGTTTATTTTTTAAGTTTTATTCGATTACCATATATATGTATATATATATAAATATAAAAAAACCTAACATCTAACATTTCCCCTTTTTTTCCACATTCAGATACATATTTCAATGCTATTAGTTGTGTTTAAATGTTTTCTACCATCACCACCATACATTACCAAAATATTTCCATCATTCCAAACAGTAACTGTATATATTTTAAGTTTTAACTCCCAATTCCCTATGCCCACCCTGTCACCTAGTAAAATATATTCTAGATTCTGAGTTTTTTATTTTGCTTATTTTAGTTATTTCATATCAATGAGATTATTTAATACTTGTCCTTTTTGTGTCTGGCTTATATGACCCTGAATCATGTCTTGAAACTTGAAGATTAAGACCTACCCTGGGTTATGCAATTTAATCAAGTGCCTGTAACTACAGTAATATTATCAAAATAGGTTTAAGAGCATATAATGGATTAGGTTAAGAACAGGATTTTCTGGGGTCCAAATGATTTAAAGGGTTATCAGGGGTGTAGGCAATGGCTAGAAGATGACCACTGGCATATCCATGACTTCCCCAGCAATCTATCCCTTTGTGTCTCAAACAACCTACTCCTAAATACTAGCATTCACAATATATGGCCAGCTCCCACCTCAGACAAAGGGTTAGAGACAAGGGTGGAAAAGGATCAGGCCTAGAAGCCATGAGTTTCAAAAATATTTACAGTAAAAGTTTGGGAACAACTGCAGCTGCAAAACAGTAGCATATCATTATTCTAACCACGGCAGTCAAGGCTTTCTGAAGTAATGGTTGCATCAATATCCCCCAACCCACCAGGAGGTCTCATATACAATCTGTTTGTACTCTTTCCAGCCAGTTGGCTTGCTGTTGGATTTTATTCATGTACTGTTTTGCATTCCTGAGATTTTAATGTACATATACTAAATGTGTTAGTAATAGCACATATACAACCTTCTTGTGCTAGGAAGTAGTCTAAGGCAATGTGATGTTGGGATGTTGTGTCACAAGCTAGACAATTGGGTCCTGTTACATAGAAGTGGATCAAGGGATTGGATGGTAAATCTAGCATCTCATCTCTTTCCCTGCAGCCATGCAAGGAAAAGGCATTTTCCTTCCAGTTTACTGCTAAGCCATATCTGTAGAAAACAGGAGCAAGGAGAAGAAATTTGTCATGACAGGGCAAGCATGCAACCACTACCCTTGGAAACTCTTTCAGCAGCTTATTTCAATGTCATAATTTTTCCCTGTAAGGCCACCCAGTCAGTTTGTCCCTTACCTTGACATATAACCTCAATGATTTCCTCTTTATCTGTGAGCCTAACCCATATCTTCTTACCTATCTTCCCATCTTCCTGATACATGAGGGTTTTCAGTATTCCTCAAAGGTATCTCATGACTATTCACAAAGTAACTAGTGTCCCAACCAGGGGTAGGAAACACCTATTAATTTCAAGGATGTCTGTCAGGCCCTTTTGTCAGCCCATTGGATTGATGTCGTATTCATGTTAAGAACATATAGGCCCACTTCTGTCATCCCAACCCTCCACCACATGACCCTAAACTTCCACAATTCTGTGAATCATATGTATGAAGAGTATAACAGCTTTAAAAGCAGGATGATCCCCTGACTGGCTAACAAAGAGAGTCACAAATATTATGTCTTTCATCTCCCTTTCAGGGCCAAACCTTATTTTGATGTGTGTAATGAAAAATGTGCAGCAAAGCCTGGGTATCTCTCCATTTTTCTCCACTTCCTGTGCTAGGAAGCAGTATAAGGCCTTTTAAACACTTCCAGTGAACTGCTGAACACAGTCTCTGGAGGACTCATGTTAAAAGATAGTCCATCAAGTAAAATAATTTCCAAGCTTCTTTTTTAGGATCCATTGAAGTTCTCTACAATGACAACTGAATGAGTGGTAGGCAACATGGCCTCGATGTCATCAAGAGTAAGTTCATTGTCTTCAACCTTCAGTCAGAAAAAATCTTCTGCCTCTCCCCAGGAGGATCTCCAGGCTCTTCATGGGTAAAAATCAGTTTAATGCATCATTTATCTCTAGTTCATTGTGATGTGGGACCTTGCCATGTGCATCTATCTACACGGGTAATATAGATGGTGACTTTACATACTATTAATTGTTTCCACATGTCTCTTCTCAACGCTGGGGAACCATTGATTTTACAATTGCATTTCCTCCATGAACCTGGAGAAACTACTAGCTGTTAACTATGGCCCATGAGTCAGTAGAGAGGTACACTAGGTTGCTTGCATCTAAGTGTTCCAAGGTTAAGAGAACCATTCACAGTTTGGCCCATTGGGAAATTTTTCCAGTGAAAGAGGTGTTGCAACACCACATGAGGGTTCTTCCATTTGACTGATCCATCAGTGAACTGGCATTGAGCATCTGTTGGTTCATCCTTGAGTTAGTATCCCCAAGATGCCATTGTAAGGATGGAAGGACCCTCATCTGGTGTTGCAACTGAGACATTTTTGAGGAGGACATCTGTCACATGCCCATGCATTCTTAGCACTCCACAGGGACCCAGGCAAGCTCGATCATGAGTGACAATATCCCATTTGATGATAGATCATTGTTGGTCTATGCCTGGAAGAATTTACTGATTACCTAGAACCCAGAACATCTTGGACATTTCTGGCTTCAGGAAGATTTTGGTGTTTTTGGCAATACATTCCATTTCCACTGTGGTCCATTAGCATGCCAGACATTCCCACTGAAAGTGGACTAGCAATAGGTTGCATCCAGGAAATTCTTGGTCCAAAAGGTCTGCAAATTCCTGTTGCTCCTTCTTTCTGCCAGGTGGACCAGTCAGCAAGGGTGCAGGTGGCAGGAACTTGAACTCTACTGAAGTTCCAGGCTTTAAAGTTCTTATGAGCAGGATAGCTTAGCTGACTGCATTAGCCTCTTGCAGGGCCTTCTCCTTCTTCATTACCTAGTGGAAAGTATTAGGATGGAGATTAAGGTGTTGCCCATGTCAACAAATGCAATCCATACATTGAGGAGGCTTTATGAGATTCAGAATGTCTAGGACCATGGTTGACAACATGGGCACTGCTACACTCAAGCACTAATAGTCTACAGTCAGCTGCCACACTCCACTTCCATTTTCCATTGTCCACTCTAGGCTCTTATAGGCAGAGACAGTGAAGAAGAAGACACCTGCAGATAAAGATCCTTTAAGAGTTTAGTAATTTCTTTTTTCCCACAAGGGAAGTATATTTCAGCTGTTCGACAATATAGCAAGGCAATGAAAGCACTGGGGATGTGTGGGCCATCACTCACCCAACAATGATGGCCAGAATTTTCCTGGTTGGGGGAGTATATTTCTGCAACTGTGCAGGATATCAATCCATATAATTCATTTCTTGTTGGGAAACATTACCACAGAGGCATCGAAGGAGCAAAAGGGGCAAACCCACAAGGCAAAGGTAACCTCTATCCCCATATATATGTGGGATACCTAACACCTTCCAATGATATTTGCCTCCCCTTCTGCTCCATGTCTCCTGGAATGAGAGTGACCAAGGTAGTTGTATCCAAGAGTTCCATTAAGTTTTGTTCATTTTCTCCAAGTTTTACACACACTGGGGCATATGGCCTTTGCTGTCTAAGAATGGGCAAGGCCCTTGATCCCATATCAAAGCCATTTTCAAATTAGTCAAGTCTCAGTAATGAGGTATTTCCTTGGAGCCATGTTTCCTAGTCAGGACCAAATGTAGAGGTGGGAAATTATAAGGATCTTCCTCTGCTTTTACAGCCCATATCTAGGGATTGTGAGGATGGGTTCAAGCAGGGGCCAGTTGTCCCTGTTGAGCCTGAGTTCCTCCTACTGGATTATATTTTTCTCAGAGTTCTTAAATTTTGATACTGGCTTCCTTTGGGAGAACTTGCTGTCATGACCACAAGAATATAGCTCAGCAAGTGGTAGCCCCAAGTAGAAGAGATGGTCAATAACACACTTTTACAGGTCTCAGTAATTTTGGGAATAACAAGCTGGTGCACACTTCCTGCTAGTCTGGCTCATTGGTCATTTACCATGGCACTCAACCATCTAGTATGAAAGTCCTTGCCCCTAGTAGGGAGGGTATGATAAACCCACTAAATCTTATCTCCCAATGGAGTCCCTTGTGTGAGGAGAGAACTAGCTTGCCAAACCATTCATGGAATACCTTTCTAGTAAATTCATCAAATATCCACTGTGAAATGGTGATATATTGAGGGGCCAAGCCATCTTTTGATGGAATATCCACCTGCAAACACCCAGGTGTTGCAGCATGACCACAGCTCCTTCTTTATTACTCCAAGGCTTAGTTGGAATTTGGGGTAAGTCTCCAAGAGTAGGATATACTCATCTGACTCTTTGAAGGATCCAGTCAAACTCACACTGTGGCCACAGAGTCACTGTAACACGGTTAAAAATTTAGAAAAAGAAATGGGATCTGAAAACCTTATATTGCTTCTCTAAATGAATCAATGAAATATTTCACAGGGAACTGTGGAAGTCACCAAATGCCTAGTAGTCATCTCCCATCCCTTGCCAAGCCCCTCATTCTCTTTGTGAACAGATGTTTTGATCTTCATCCTTCCCTACCTCCTCTCTGAACTCCTATTAAGAATTTGTTAAAGGGATGGGACTGAAAGTGAGGTATGCCAAGATTCTTCCTTTCAGATTGTTTGATTATGATGGTTTTGGCACCCTCACTGTAATGTTGGGAAAACCCTAAGAGGAAATCCTTTCCAAGCCTCTGTCCATATATATTTTTTCAAATCACATATGCCTTTTTCAATAAAGGCCTGTCCATTCATTTTCATCTCCACATACTCACCCCCAATTGTGATATTCTTTTGAATAATGGCTATCCTCATATAAAACTCTAGTTCAGTTTGAGTTGCCTGAGTGCCACGAAGCCATTTCCAGAAAGAGAATTCATTTAAGAGGCTATGAGCTCGTGGAGAATATACTTGACAGTGGAAGTTCCAATCTCATTGTTCTCAGTGTGGAAACATCTATCTAATTCCATGGCATTCATGGGGTGATTCTCAAATTCCCATTTATCTCTAACCTTCTCAAAAGGGAAAAATACACTCCCTTGGTCCCCCAGCCATAGAGTTGATGTCTAACCATGTTCTGAGGGCAGCAGTGACCCATCAGTATGTCCCACAAAGCCATGAATCCTGTTTTGCCTAAGACATCTATATAGTAACTGATTGCAAGAGCAATGAAGAGAAGCACCAGTGAATCAACCCACCCCTTACTTCCATATGTACCTTGCTTATTCCACCAAAATTCTGTGAAATGATTTTCTCTGTCGTGTGTTGTGTGAACACAGGCTCAGGCACAACAAAATCTCTCAGAAAATGACTGCTTTATTACTTACACTGCACTAAGGTTCCAAAAGAGCAGTGGAAGATATTCCATCATGGTTACTCAGGGAGGCCTACTGCTCAGTCAGGAATGATGGATGGCAGCTCTGCCATCATATTTTGTGACAGAGCAATTGGGAACCTGTGTTGGCCAAGGGCTTAGTAATTATGCACCCCAGGGAGAGTGGGCTCTGACACTCAAGAATTCCTGCCCTGAAGGCAGCTGGAGCTGCTTATTCCTAGCTTTAAGTTCAAGATCCTGTCCAGGTACTCCATTAGAACTCATGTCCTCCTGGAATGTGGAATGGAGTATATTGAAACCCTTGCATAGAAAGAAAGGGAGGAGTATAGGCAAGGACTAGGGGATGGTCACTAGGCCTTGAGTGAATTTCCCAGTTCACTGTGAATTATTTAATTAATAAATCCAGAGAGTCAGTACAAAAAAATCTGTATCTCATTTATTTTTCTACTTTCCTATATTGCAGCTTATATCATAGGAGATTTGGGAAGACAGGGTTTCCTAAAGATTGTCTCTGCAAATTTGCCTGATACTGTATATGAAAATAAATAACACCTACCACATTTCAAAATCATCCCTATATCAAGGTTATTTTTTAAAGTATTATTTTATTTATTTATTTTTCCCCATCATTGTTTGTACTTGCTGAGTATGTTCAAGTTCTTTGTCTCTTTTTTTTTTTCTTTTCATTTTTTATTTAAAAAAAAA
>JAQZBX010046771.1:0-20675 GCA_029593785.1 Cabassous unicinctus | reverse complement strand
GACATTCACAGCTTCCTTAACACTTTGAGACCATTTGTTCATTGTCTTCCAGCATCTATTGCCGCTGAGGAGACATTTGTTTTCAGTCTAATTGTCTTCCTCTGTAAGTAACGTCTTTTCTTAGAAGTAGTTTTAAATATTTCCTTTCGCCTTTCTTTTCTGTAATAGACTTTTGTTATGATTTACTCATATTTATCCTGCTCAACGCTTGATATGCTTTGTCAGCTGAAAGTTAATGTTTTTCTCATCATATCTTGAAAACCAAGGTTTCTTCAAATATTGCTTCTTTGCCATTCTCCTTATTTGCTCGTTCATGAATTGCCATAGATACATATTGTAAGTTTCACTTCCTCAGCTACTTCATTTAACTTGTCTTGCATGTTTCTTAACTTATTTCTAGGTACTATGTGCAGAATGAATTTCACGACACTGTCTCCCAATTCCCTAATTCTTTCTCTGACCAGGTTGGAACTTATCATGCCCATTCGTGATTTAGAAAGAAAAATTCCAATGGCTATATTTTTGCTTCCAGAATACTTAATTGGGCTTTTAAAATATGTTGCTCTGCTTTTAATTCATATTTGCTTGATAGCCTTTTGTTACTTTTTTTTAGTACTTCTTTGAAGCTTTTGAAGATGTTCTCTAGTCATGGTTTATATTTTTCTAATATTTGAACTTCATCATTAGAGAATCCTTGATGAAATGCCTGCAGAGCCTGGCTCAGTAGAGGTGTCCATTGAGTGAATGAGGCAAAGGACCAGTTTCTCCAGTCTGATGTATTTTAGTGGCTCGGTTAGTTTCCCAGAGCTGCTGTAATGAATTACCGCAAATTGGGCGGCTTGAAGCAACAGAAATCTATGGTCTCACGCCCTGGAGGTCAGAAGTCCAAATCCCAGGGGTTCTGCCTCCCTCTGGACCCTGCAGGGGGGACGCCCTCCCTGCCTCCTCCAGGTCCTAGCCTTCCTCGGCGTGTGGCTGCGTCGCGGCAGCCTCTGCCTCCATCTTCACACGCCTTCTCTGTGTGTCTGCCTTGTCTCTTCTCCCGTCTGGTAAGGACCCCAGCCACACTGGAGGGGGGCCCTCCAGATTCCCCCCATCTTAACTAATTGTATCTGTAAAGACCCTATTTCCAAAAGGGTCACATTCACAGGTGCAGAGGGTTAGGACTTGAACTTGTCTTTTGGGGGGACACAATTCAACCCAAAAAGGGGCATAAGGGTCTCCCCTTTTGAGAGTGCAGGAAGGGAGCTCTCCAGTGCTGGAAGGACCTGGGGAACAGTTTCCCACCCCAAGGCCACCAGGAGCACATGCTTGGGCTCCTCATCCAAGGGGGTTGGAGAGGAGATAGCGGAAGAAGGAGGGCACGGAGCGGGCGGAGCAGCCGAATGGAAATCAGATCCCCTTGCACAGCTGGCAGGAAGCAATGCAGCGGAGGGCTGCTCCTTGACGAGATGCGAGGACGCCTTTCCTGATGGGATGGTAGATGAAGTTATGACTGACACAGGCTCCACTGCTCTAGCAAAAGACTATCAGCAGATTCCCATTTCCAATTCCATTTACTAGCTGCTGTCTAATGTGATGAACACTTGAAGAAGGTGAAACCTTGTCACGGCCCAGCTCAGTCTGGGTGGGCACACTTTGTGTGTGTGCACACAGGGTGAGGGAAGTGAAAGAGAGTGAGTGTGTACACTTCCTAGATTAACTAAAACTCTCTCAATCCACATTAGAATACCTCCTATTTGGCATTTCTGGCTGTGGCTCCACAGCTCTCTGGACCTAGTTCATGAAATCACGGAGCTCAGGAAAGCCACTGAGCCCCACCTTTGGAATTGTACCAACTTTTCACAGCTAAAAGACAGCACATTGCTAAGAAGTGATTCCATTATTGAGGGCATGGTGTCTTGCAGGGAAAAAGATAAAACTCTGAAAATCCAGAACATTGCAAGTAATTATGAAGGCAAGTAGTTTATAGATTAATTTGCCACATTTACTCAAGTCCAAATAATCTATGACCTCAACTGTATGGAAATCTCCGAAAATATTTGTGTTAAAGCCATTTGGTGTAATGCATGATTGTTCTGTAAACCCACACTTGTCTAATAACCCAAAAAAGAAAAAAGAAGCCATTTGGTAAACACTTCCTGCAGCGCTTTCAGAGAACAAGCCAATAAAAGATGTTTCATTTCAGTGCAGCCTTCCTGCGATTTAAAAAGGAAACGAGAGGCCGTATGGCAGCACTGTCATCGTGCATCCACCCAGAACTTGCTCAACCGCAATGAACCACAGTGAAGTGTCTATTCTCTGCAATAAGGGGACCTTCAAGGCCTATGACATGCAACACAGTTTATGCTGCAGCAATGATTAGCACAGTCTTCTCCTCTTAAAAATTCAATTGATTTAGTGTCATTTTAAATGTAGCACAAGCCCTGCCTGGGACAGACAGCATGAAAAATTGAGCAGCATTAGTGTGTTGGAGCATGAGTGTTGTCTGACGCCATCAGCCAAAGTCAAACAAAGCAGCTGCAGCTGCCAGCGGACATCGATGCCCACATCTCTTCATAAATTCTTGTTAAGAAAGTGTCCCTGGATGTATGTGGTTTCTGTTGGATTAAAAAGACCTATCATTTACCGTGCATCTCATAATCCACTCTTTTGTTCATCCAGTAAATAATTTTGAGCATGGAGAATGTGATTTGAACTGTTTTGGAAGTAGGGATACAGTGGAGAACACACTAGAAAAATCACCATCCAGCAAGGCAGGTGGTGACCTTCAATAAGCAGATTGACAAATGAGATCTTTTCAGGTGGCGGTAATTGCTGGGAAAGAAATAGAAGGGGGCACTGGGGTGACTGGGGGTGGGGTCCCCAGTGCTTATGACTATTTTGTGTTTCCTTGTTCCTTGCCTGACTCTTCCACACCAAACCGTAAGCTCCGTGCAGGCCGGGTCCTTGTCCATCTCAGTTACTAGGGTCTCTCCTGGTTTCCCACCAAGGCTGGCCTGTAGCAGCCAACATTGTTTTTAATGGATCCATCAACATATCAATGAAAAGTGTTGCCTACTGGTCCTGACTCATAATGACTTTTGAATTATCTTAATCTCATTCTTTTTTTCCATTATTTCCACATTCTATTGCATGCAGTTTATGCTGCAATTACACCTGAGTAAATCTTTAATTGCTCTCTACTCATTTCCTGGATCAGTATGAACCTTTCATTCCCCCAACTGAATTATTTCTTAAGGGCAGGGATACATATGTCTTCAGTTTGTTTATTACTCCTCACAATCAAAGCATTTGAGTGCCAGGACTAGCCCTGTGATCAATTCATGCTTGCCAGCATCCTAGAATTTGTATTATTCCCTCTACATTCAGTGACGTGAGGCTGCAGTGCTGGAAGGGATAGGAGGCTTGGATAACTGGAAATGCACCGTCTCAGACGGCACTAAGGCAGGTTAGGTGAGGGTACATTCCTACGTTTCATGTCTTGGGTTTTATTCCCTGTTCTTTCCTATGAGTATTCTTTAAGAAAGTCTTAAAAAGGAAAAAAAGTTGGGGCCACAGAGGAAACAAGGAAGTGAAGAAATATTCTCAAAGGCTTTTCTTGAGATGTCAACAGGTAGTCCAAATCAATAACAAGAAACGCCAATGACAACACAGAGACCATTATGGATCTGTTCTGCCCCCTCTCCCTTCTCTTTCCCCCTCTTCCGCCCTTCCTTCTTCTTTCCCTCCTGCTCTGCTTTTCTGGGAGAGTATCAGCTCCAAATGGAATAATCCAGGAAAACAAAGCTTAGGTCAATTCCACAAACCCTGATGCAGAATCCACTATGTGCCAGTCGCCATGCTTGTGCTGGGATTCGGGACAAATGGGGCCTCGAGAAGTTCGTTTCTGGGTCATAAAGAATTTGGCCCTGACCAGAGAGAGGCCAGGTCCTCGCCCTCAGCTCCGGGAGGGCGTTTATCTAGGAAGTGCCTGGCAGGAAAGTCTTGTTCAGGGCAGTTGCGGCCACAGTGGCTCTCAGCGTGGGGCTTGCCACACCAGAAACACCGGCCGTGACATTTGGGGCGGGGCTTCGGGTCAGCAGGATGAGCGGTCCTGGAGGCTGAGTCCAGCCGTGTGGACAGTCAATCAATCAATCAATCAATCAATCACGCCTCCGTAATGAAGCCAAGTAAAAGCTCCATGCAGTGACGCTCAGGCTGGCTTCCCTGGTTGGAATACGCTGTCCATGTTGTCACCCATGGATTCTGGACAGGTAACGCGTTCTGGCTCCACAGGCCAGGACAATGGAAGCTTCCCAGTATCTGCCCCAGGTGTCTCTTCCCCTGGCTGATTGCAACCTGTGTTTTCTCTCTGTAACAACACATAACTGGGAGTGTAGCAGATTTCAGTGAGCTCTGTGAGTCTTTGTGGAGAATTAGTGAATCTGAGGTTGGTTTGGGAAACCTCTGAACTCGTGGCTGGTGTCAGAGGTGCAGGCTGTCTTGGGGAAAACCAGTGTGTCTCCTAAATTTGATAGCTGGCCTATCAATCTGGCAGTTTGGCCAACTGAACAGTATCTGTTGGAATTTTCAATTAGGAGCGCTGGATCTTAAAGGATGAGCAATTTTGTAGACGGAGAGTAAGTTGGAGCATGAAGCTCCTGGAGGGGCATGGTAAGAACTAACTTAGACAGGCAGGCTGGGCTCAAAGGCCTAAGGGCAGCGACCTCCCTTTCCTCTATCAGAACTGCTCGTTTCCGCACGTTTCAGCCTCATCGTGGACCTTTCCCTCATACTTGAACGTAACTGTCTTACCTTCAGGCTTTGTAGTCTGTGTCAGGCACCCAGAGTTTGGCTGGCACTCTGTCTTCTGTGGGTCTAGAAGGAGGCGCTGGGTGGACTGACCTGTGCTTGCCACGTGGAGCGAGAAGACGTGGCCCTGAAACGTGCTGGCTCGTAGACCTTTAAAAGGCCCCACGATTCCTAGACGTCCATTTCTCTTTCTGCAAAATGGAGACAGTAGCTGTCACCCACAGGGCTGGGGTTAGGACCCAGGGCATGAGCTGCTCTCTGAACGTTAGCTAGGGTCGGCGTCCACGGTTATCACAGAGGCTTGGTTCTGTTTGCTTCCTTTCTCTTCCAGTGACACTTCGTGCTGTTAGGAGCACAGACCACGTGGCCACTTTTGATAGATGGATATGGGGCATGACTCTACCTGCCAAGCATTTATTAATCAAACACCTACTGTAAGTCCTCTCTGCTTGGCCCTGAAAACAATGCAAACTGATCCAGACGGCATCTTAGTACAGCCATCGCCTTCTTATTTCCAAAATACGCCATTTGTCTCGTGCTATTTGGGATAGGCAGAATAATCCGCCCCTGCCAAAAAGTCTATGCCCTGATTCCTGAACCTGGGAATATGTTAGGTCCCATGGCATAGAGGAAAGAAGGTTGCAGAAGGAATCACAGCAGCTGATCAGCTGACCTGTGGAGAGGGAGATTACCCTGGATTAGCCGGGTGTGTCCAAAGTCCTTGAAACTGGAAGAGGGAATCAGGAGAGAGTCCAGGTGAGGGTGGCATGGGAAAGACCGGCCATGGAGGAAGAGGCCAGGAACCGGCATGCAGGCAGCCCCTAGAGGCTGGAAAAGGCAAGGGACCAGCTGCTCCCCTGGAGCTTCGGTACGGGAATGCGGCCATGCCCACACTGGGCTTTAGCCCAGGGAGGCCCTTCTCGGACTTCTGGCCTCCGGAAATGTACGATGACACATTTGTGCTGTTTTATGCCACTCGGGGGATCTGTACAGCGGCAACCGGACACTCACACGCTGCTTGCCATGAATTTCGTTATTTTAAGCAAGCATTTTATTCAACAAGTATCTTTTCGGTGCTGACTGTGGCGCAGTCTCTGAATGAGGGCAGAGGTAGTTGGTCCCTGGCCTCAGGGGGCTGACAGTCAGGTCGGGAGCCAACGGCGCCAAATGTACGTGAAATCACGGGTGTGGTGAGGCTACACGGAAGCGCTCATTGCACGTCATTGGTTCAGAAAACCACCCTGGTGTTCCCACCAGATACTTCCTCCCGCAAGAACGCATGAAAGGCAAGGAGTGCGGCCAGGGGAGGAGCCGCCACCCCCCCAGGGCTCGGCTCCGGAGGCGGGAAGCACGGGCCTAACTGCCCCCGACCTTCCATTTGAAGGCCGTCAAGGCCGGCCGGGTGGGCAGAGCTGCCGGTCTGTCTTTTTTCCTGCACTGTCAATCAGCAGAAGAGGCAGCGGAGACACTCGCCCAGCACAGCTAATCAGCTACGCATTCAATTAATTAGGCAATCATTTTTTTGCTCTTGATTTTCATTGCAGTGAGTTGATTTTAGTTTCTTGTGTAGGAAAACAGGTGCTCACATTTAGCCTCATCAGCTTCCTGCGGCTGTTGGATTCACATATTATTTTTAAAACAGGTCTATTTTTGGGGAAAATGTGACCCCAAACAACCCACTTTTATTTACTCACAGGGGTTGCTGCTTTCACGGTGGTGCTGGTTGATTCTCCCGGCAGGGAGGATTTTAAAATATAAATGAAGGGAGTGAATATGGCTCAAGCAGTTGGGAGGTCCCGGGTTCGGTTCCCAGAGCCTCCTAAAGAAGACACACAGACAGTGAGCAGACATCAAGCAGACAACAAGCAAAAGCAACGAGCAAAAACAAAAAAAGAGCAGGGAGCAGATGTGGCTCAAGCAGTTGAGCGCCCGCCTCCCACACGGGAGGTCCTGGATTTGGTTTCAGGCGCCCCCTAAAGAAAAAATGAAACAGACAACATTGAGAAAAAAATCCCAAAGAGCAGACAATGAACAAAAACAACGAGCAACCAGAGGAGGGAGCCATCTGGGGTGGGGGGAGAATGAAAAAGAAATCGTAAATGAAGCCGCCTCACGTGGCGCCGTCCTGTCCTCTAGAAGCTGGTTCCTTCCCACCACTCACCCTTTCTTGGATAGCAAAGGAATCCAAAAGTAAATTTACAAGGAGTCTATGAACTCAGGCCCCAAGGCAGCCTGGGCCTAACCCTATTTCCTAAAAAGCAGTTCCTGGGTCACAGCAGCCTGAGGTTCCTCACTGCGGGCTCAGGGCTGCTGGAAGCCTCTGGAAGACTGAACCCCTTCCCGCGCTCCTGACCTTCCGGGGTCGAGGCCCTCCAGGCCTGCCAGCAGATCCCAGCACGACAAGGCACGAGGCAGGACAAACGCAGGCGGACCCAAAGGCCTCTTCCAGACTCTTGTGCTCAAGGCGGGGATATACCAATTTCCTTTCCGTTTTCAGGTAAGAGCTCTTGCCAGCAAACCACACGTTGTCTCTCGCTGTTAAATCAGACCTGAACGTTATTAAACTGCCCCACCCCACCCCGCCTCACCTCCAGTCCATTTTTTCTTTGTTTGTGGTATAAAGAGTTGACATAAGAATAGAGCTTCTCAGGGGCATTATAGGATTTTCTGTTTGGGTTCCCATGGAAACCACACAGGGCAAATATGTGAAGACATTTTTTAAGTTAGTCAAGATTTTTATCATCCAAAGATTTAGGGTCATTCTAGCTTCTAGTTTGGGAAACATTTTTTTTTTAATTTTCAAGAATAAATAAAAATCTCCTCACCTGCCCACCACCTTCTTCCTCCCCATGTACATTCAACCGTAGACTTTTTTCCCCAAGTATCCAACAAAAGGTTATTTTTGTGATGTTTCCAATGCAAGCCCTTGAAGGTTAAAAAAAAGTCCTTTTGAGACAAACTTCCTGTTCCTCAATGTCAGAGGGGCGAAAAAGGAGATTATTTTCCCTTTAATTTAAAGCAGTTTAGAAGTACCCTTGGGGTGAGCTAATTGGGAAACTGTCCACCAAGGAGACTGACCTTGGCCATCGTCACTGACCGCAGTGACGGCCCATGGGGACACATGAAACAAGTAAATATTTTGAGAAACCAGAGCTGCCCACTTCCACCCAGAGCCCTGGGGTCGCGTCTGCTTTCTTCTGTCCCTTTCCCTGTTGGGATAAATTGTCCTTTGTCAACGGAAATCTCTTAAGGGAATCGCAGTTGCAGCTGGAGAATGGAGACGACATAAAATTAGGCCTTTTGTCACCGTCATTTGATTTCATTAAAGGGCCTTCGTCGGCACTTGGAGTGGTGTGGACGCGGGGGATGGGGGGCCGGGCCAGCTCCCCGCGTGGCATCAGGGCCCCTGGCTGCAGGTGGGAGCCCCTGAGCAGCACTTCCCCTGCCTTCTCAGCATGACAGCCCCTGCCCGACCTCCCCTGGACAGGCCTGGGACCCTCCCCCAGGGCTGCCTTTGTGCTGAGGTGCCTGTGTCACCCTAAAAGACAGGTTCGAGTCCACCCCAGGGCCTGTGAACATGACCTTTTTGGAAGCTGTGATTATTTGCAGATGGGATTAGTTGAGAGGAGGCCAAACTGGATTTGGGCGGACCCGGACCCAACGGCTGGGGCCGTTGTGTAAGGCGACAGCTGGACATATGGATGAAGGGACAGCATCAGGGACACCGGCCGGCCACCACCAGGAGCCAGGAGGGAGGCGGGGAAGGGTCCTCCCCTGGGGCCGTCGGTGGGAGCACGGCCCTGCCTGCACCTGGATTCTGACTTGTGGCCTCCGGCAGGGCGAGAAAAGACATTTGTTCCTTTACGCCGCCCAGCTGTGGTGTTTGTAAAGGAGCCTGAGGAACTAGGACTTGCGTTGCCTCAGGAGCCGCTCCCAGGAGCTGCAGGCAGCCCGTGATGGGGGAGGTAACCCCCTTCCCCAGGACGACAGGACAGGTCCGAACGGCGGCGACCTGCCACGGGCACAGGCCACGCGGCGGAGAGGTGATGCGCCAGGCTCCGTCCTGACCCCGTCCTGTGGGCACCAGGATGGGCCTTTGTCCAGTGTGGCTGGGCCTTTATGGGCAGAGGAAATTTGGACGCAGCCAGGGAGAGAGCCGCCATGCGGCAGGGCGGAGACGAGGCCGGGTTGCCGGGCGGCCTCCACCAGGCACCACGGGCTTTAGAGACGGCTCGGCCTGCCCTCCGTGCTGGACTTCTGGCCTCCAAAACTGGAGATGGAAAATTCCCGCGGTTTAGGCCCTCCGGGCCGAGCTATTTCTCGCAGCAGCCCTGGCAGACTTTGACACTGCCCAGCTCACACACCAGGGAGCCTGACCGCCGGCAGCAAGCCTAGGTGAAGTTTTAAAGAAAGGTCAAGAACACCTGCCCTTTGCCGGCTTGAAAGCTGCCCGCTCCTCTGCCAGCCTTGCCCACCCGCCAGCGGACCTCAGCTTACCCTCAGGAGGCTGGGTCACCGGTGGTCTGTTCCAAGAGCTGCCTTACCTCGCAGGCTGTGGAGACCCAGAGCTTGGCGTGGAGGTTCAGGGGAGGAAAGCGGGACGGGGGAAGAGGCCCGCCGACGGGAAGTAGGACTTGCCGGCTGCATGTGTCCGGAATGAAGCCACCTCTCCAAGTGCGCTGAGTCGGCACCCACCGGGAGGCCGGCTGGCCTTGGGGCCGTCTTGAGCCACCTCCCGCGTGACCCCTCGGGCTGGCATTGGCCGGATGACGCCGGCGCCCCCCGCTAGACCTTCTGTCCAGGGCCCTCCCCAGCTCGCAGAAAGGCAGCTCCCTGTGTGATGGGTGCCTGCGGGGCCTGCTTGACGCCCTTTTCCACGTGGACGGCATGTTCAGCTGGTGCCAGCCACCGGCAAACCTAATTGGATCGGGAGTGCTCTGCTGAGAATTAACTTGACTGATGGGGAAACGTCAGTTTTATTAACATTCCCCCTTCAAATGGTAATTTCACGTCTGTGAGGATGAACTGCAGAAGAGCTTCTGAAGGGTCAGTTCAGAGTGACCAGCCATTTTAGTAAAGCCTGTGTTGTCTCTCTCGGCTGCTTTTAGATAGTTTCTCTCTGGATGGAGAACTGTTTCCATGATGCTGCCCATGATGCAGTAAATCGTCCATAAGAACAGGCTGTTTGGCCAAAAGCCAACTCAGGGTAAATGCTCACCTGCTCAAGGTGACCCCAGGCTGGACAAGCGGCTGCAGGCTAACAGGCGGCACAATGGTTGAGTGGTCGCGGTGATTGCAATGACACGACTCTCTCCAGGAAAGTGCCCTGTGTAGTCTGACCACTTACAACAGTGTACTGAGTCCTCACGTCCCGTCTGTGTTCGACCGAGGACCCTGCTTCCTTGTACCTGGCCTCTTGCAAAGGCCTTCACCGCTGACTACTCCTGCTACCTCCACATTCACCTCCGGAAATTTCTCCTAAGCCTCGTTGTGACACTGCTCAGCTTGCTCGTAGGCTTCCAGGGGTCTCCATCATTCCCAGGATAACACCCAAGGCTTCCCCTGGCCTGCACGCCCACATGCTCCACCCTCCCTCCTCTGAGCCTTTGCCCTGTCTGTTCCCTCTCCCTGAACACTGTTCCCCCAGAAGCCTTCTGGGCTTTCTCCCTTGTTTTGTAAGGGTCCAGTCCAAAGGGCCTTCCATGACGCCTCCCCCAAAGCTGCTCCCTGTTCTCACTCTTCCTCCCTCACATTGTTTTCCGCATATACCTATGCATCTGCAGCACAGCTTGCATCTAGTTGCTTGTGCTCCTGAGTGTATCACGCACTGGAACGGAAGCACCATGAGCGCAGCCTCTGTCGGTCAAGCTCTGCCCAGGAACGTGGCAGGAGCAGCTCACTGCAGATCTGTTGGTTGAAAGAGTCTGTTGGGCCAGAGCCACCCTGGAGATTGCACATTGTTCTAAAAAAGGTTTGCAATAATGGCGATAAAAATGCTCCTTCAGGGAAGCGGATGTGGCTCAAGCAGTTGGGCGCCCGCCTACCACATAGGAGGTCCCAGGTTCAGTTCCCAGTGCCTCCTAAAGAAAATGAGCAAGACAGCAAGCTGATGCGACAGGCTAGCATGGCGAGCTGATGCAACAAGATGATGCAACGAGGAAACACAATGTGAGACACAACAAGCAGGGAACAGATGTGGCTCAAGCGATCGGGCACCTCCCTCCCACATGGGAGGTCCCAGTTTCAGTTCCTGGTGCCTCCTAAAAAAGAAGATGAACAGACAGAGAGAGCACACAAGGAACAGGCACAGAGAGCAGACAGTGAGCGCAAACAACGAGGGGCATGTGTGTGAGAAATAAATAAATCTAGAAAAATTGCTCCTTCAGTTATTCCTGTGTCAGGAGACGTGGTCACGCTGCACCTGTGCTCAAGACCTGCCCCTCACCAGCCCTGGGACCCGGGCAAGGGGCTCCTGCACCTCGGGTCTCAATTCAGATTGAGATGGTGAGCTGTGTGGCTTCCAGCCCTATGAGGCCACTAAAGGTGGGTTAGATAGGGTAAGAAATTTGCTCAGAGCCACGTACCTGCTTTGGGGGGAGCCTCGGGTCTAGACCCAGCTCAACCCACGGGCTCCTAACAGGGAGCTAGCCCTCCCTCCTTCTAAATCTGTGCACACTGCCAGGTGTTAGCATGCTGGCGTGCGTGTGAGAGCTTGTGTGAAACTATGTGTGCAAGTCTGCGGGTGTTTGAGAGTGTGTATGAGGGATTGTGTATGTTTGAGTGTGAATGTGTGTGTGGAAGTGTGTGTGAGAGTGTGAGGCTGTGTGAGTGTGAGTGTGTATGAGTGTGAAAGGATATTTGTGAGAACGTGCAGGGATTTGAGAGTGTGCAAGCATGCTGTGTGTGTAAAGACAGTGTGATCTGAGTGCGTGTGTTTGTGGCTGAGAGGATGGGTGAGCGTGAGTGGGACACGGTGCATGTGTGCGTGTGCACCTGCCCCGTAGCTGGGTGTCATAAAAACAGCTCCTGGGATTCTCTGCCTGCGGGAAAAGCTGCGAGGCCAGGACTCAGTGGATCTGTCACCGCTTAATAAACCCCAGGGCGGTGTTTGCCCTTTGGGTGGGCATCAGATGCAGGGGGTGGGCTTCAAGAGGGGCCCATAGCAGTCCCATCTCCTGGGTGATATGCTGATTTTTAAGATAACGGCAGTTTCATCTCTTTACTTGCTAATTTTGCACAGACAACATATCACAGAAACAGCAACTGTGCTACCAAACGTAACAAAATGAAAACCCACAGGTGTCACAAGTTTATGTCGAGTAAATGCAGCCCTTTGGTCAAAGGCCTTCACAGATAGTCCACGCTCAACTCTACTTTTTCACCCTCTGCCAGATATTTCCATTTTATGGAAAGCTGGAGACAGCGTGAACCCCCCCCAAGCTTCAGGGGAGCCACTGGCTCCACGGACAGGTCCCTTCTGCCCCTTGGCTCGTTCTCCGCCTTGACCACGGGGCCAGAACCTGGGTCTCAGCTCTGCCCAGTCGGGGCTCGGTGAGGAAGGTTTGGGGCGCGCACCCTGGCAGAGCACAAGGAGGAGAACAAGAGGATTTGAAATCCGGCAATTCATAGTAGGGGGCCCTCCAGCTTTAACGGCACCAGGATCCCCGGTAGGAGAGAGTTTGAGCTGATTTCCACCGAGTCCAGGACACAAGCAGGTTGTTAGAAAGCATTTGGAAGGACTCAGTGCACGCCTCTGCCCTGCATTTTCCTTAACCAGGTGCATTCAGCCTCTGCCCCTATGCCTTGATTAAAGGGTGAGTGACTTTCCATACTGCACATCACCACCCACAGCTCCTCCAGGAGGGTCCCCACCAGGTTCCCTATCATGCTGGGATGTTGTGGCAAGCTGTGAAGTTGCACCCAACTGGTTGTCCCTTCTTTCCTGTAGGAGAATTCTGGCTCTGTATCAGGCAGGATTCTCCAGGGAAACAGAAGCAGCCAGATATGTGGCTCTAGTACACGAAGAGATTTCTCATAAGGAACTGGCTCATACGGTCGTGGCGCTGGCAAGTCTGAATTCCACAGGGCAGGTCAGAGGCTGGAAAGTCCAGTAAGTGAGATGCTCAGGTCTTGAGTCCGAGGCTGTAGGGATGGCCAGGGAGATGGGGACGGTGTGGTCTCCAGACAGAAATCCTCTGATCCCCGGAACCCTCAGTTTCCACTTCTAAGACCCACAATGATTGGAGAAGACACCCCTCTTCCCCACCTAAAGTCAACTTATCCCATCTGCCAACCACTAGGCCGGTGTAGGACCAAACAACTGGACACCATCACCGAGCCAGGTTGACACCCACCACAACCTCCTGCCCGTGGCCACGTGCCTTCCAGTGCCTTCCTGCGAGGAGTGTGTCCTCCACAGTTTGGTGGACTTGGCCATGTGACTCACCACGGCCAATGGGATATGAATGAACTCAGGGGTTGCCTCATCCAAAGAAGCTCCAGAAGCACCACGAGCTTCCACTGCCAGCCTTGCTACTCCTTGGTGGCATCAGGGCATGAAAAGGCATTGCCCTCGAGCCAGTGGTAAACCCCTGAGGCTGTGCAAACTACTAAGATTTGGGGGCTGTTTGCTACCACGGCCTTATCTGATGGAAGCTGGTTCATGTCGGTATCTTGTCCCCAAATCCTCATTTGGAACATGAAGTCTGAAAATGTCTAAGTAGGAACATTGGAGCTCTGTGAGAAACAATGAGAAACGATGGTCAGAGTCCACCATCGAGATGATGACATGCCTGCTATGTGCTGAGATGTGGACAGTTTTAATAAGCAGGTGCTCAGTGCCTAGCTCTGCATCTGAAATATTTAGGGAGTGTCTCCCACCCTACAAAGACCCTTTCACAATCGGGGCCACATGTTGAAGGAATGTTGGCAGAACAGAATGACCAGAAAGCAAATTTAGAAATAGTCCCCATCACTGGCCTTCTTCTAGCGAGTTCTTGGGGTCTGTGCAACCCTACAGCCCCACCTAAAACCTCGTGTGCCCCCATCACTCACTGTGATAACAGACAGACACCGCTTTCTCACCCCCATGGAGCTTTCACTTATTGTCTCCGTCCACCAGGATGAGAAGACAAACACCGCACAGTGGTGGCTTAGCAATGGGGTTTTATTGGCTCCGGGTTTCGGAGGCTGGAGGCTGGCTTCCACCTGGGCTCAGCAGATTTCTGGCCGGCCAGCAAACTTGGGGTTCCTTGGCGTTCCCATCACATGTCCACGTCCTCTCCTTTGTCTTCCAGGCTCCCGCTGACGTCTGGCTTCTGGCTCCTCTCCATGGCTTTCTCTCTGTGTGTTGAATTTCTTTGGCTTATAAAGGACTTCAGTGATCTGGATTAAGTCTAACCTCATCCAGTTGGGCTACACCTAAAAGAATCTCTTCAAGAGGTCCTGGTTTTGCACTTAGGGGTGCATATCAAGACCAAGAACAGGTCTAAATCGGGGTGCACAGCTCAATCCACCACACCTATTGTCTCCCCAGTCTGGGAGGTTGGAAGGACAGAGCTCATCGCCATTTTAGACACAAGGCAGTAGAATTGAGGGAGATGAAGTGGCTTGATCAACCCAGGATGCCATGAAGGTCCGATGGAACTAGGCTTGCAGCTTATAAATCCACATTATTTTTATTATGTCAATATCTCACGTCTTCCACAGAGAGCTAGTTACGTGGACTGTAAAAGGTGTTCTTTAAATAAAAGGTTGTGTTTAAACATTTGAGGGGTGCTGGGTTACATTAAACCGATCTCATCAATGGGGCTTCTCAGCACTCTTCAGTGCTGATTACAACGTGACTCTCAAAAGAGGGGCTGTGAGATTGAGGCCCATTCAAGTTTTGGCCTCCATGCTCCACTTTCTTGCAGTGTCATCTGTCAGCCCCACTGCCTTGGCGCCTGGTGCCTGGCATGCAATTCCCTGCTCCTTGACTTAGCTTTGGCCATGTGACCTGCCTTGGCCATTGGGATATTCCTGGACAAGGCCCAAACAGTGTTTGAAACGTGCTTGTGTGGTTGGGTTTTCCCTCTTACACCGCAAGAAAACATGTCCCGGGAAGCTGCTAGTCCAAGCAGCGTGAGAGACATTGGACCAGACCTGGACACAGCCAGTGTGGGCTTGGCTAGCTGAGCCCAGCCTTGTCCAGCCACACTTCAGCTGACCTGCAGATCCGTGGGCAGAGGAGGCCAACATGCTTGAGTTTTCAGGCGGCGTCATGGGCATCTCTCCAATGCAGTGATTCTCATGATTGACCGTGGACTCCCGTTTTCACTGTGTCACTGGCAAACACACCTGGAGAAATCCAGCAATCTACCCTGGGCTTCTGCCATGAAGCATGTTCAGTGCGCGTGGAGGTATTTACAGTTAAAGGACGGGATGGGGTGGTGGGCAGGGGCGGGCGCCCCCCACTGTGCACCAGTGTGTGTGGTAGATACATTCAAGTCCCTTGAAAATTCACTTGTGTAATTTTCAAAGCAAAGGAGAGCATTCCAGTAGAGTGAAGTTTGCTTTCTCTGCTGCATCTTTGACGGCTGAGAAAACATGTAGCACGTGGCCCACCTCCGAATGTGGTCAGCATGGTCCATCAAGCAAGAGGAGCCCCTCGGAGGCATGGCCTTGGAGCTAGGACCCTCGGCCTCTGCCACGGCACATGGGGTGTCTTTAGCAGCACCCCCTCCCACTGTGCTCTTTTTCCACCGAGATTTGGAGCACCCATCAGACTGGCGGTAGCTTTGGGGCTGTTCTTTGGGGCACAAATTCACATTCTCAAATGACAGCATCTGCCTCCTTGGGCACCCGCTTATTTAAATGTAAGACTTTCCCAAGTGACAAAGCCAGGGCGGGAGGCGAAGGCATAGCAGGAGAAGGAGCTTGAGTTATCTCCAGGGCTTTGGCACCTTTGCTCACATCCTCGATTTGGATGAAAAACAAAAACACTTTCAAACATGATGCAATCTGCTGTTCCATAAGGAAGAAACATCTTTCTTGGTCCAAAAGGAATCTTCTGGGAAAAGGTCGGAATGTTTTGACAACCTCTCAGCTTGCTGGTATCCTGGAGCGTGAGGTGCTGACGGGCACCGCTGCTCACTTCAGGAACGTTGGAGAACCGAGCCATCTCCTGCTCCCTCTTCCAGAGGCCCCGCACGTCTTCCCAGATGGAAGCCTGCCATGAGGGGGTCTCCACGGCACAAGGCAGCCAACTGCCAGCGGGCCAGCCACCACGGCCGTGCCTCCAGGGCCCCAAGTCCTGATGCAGTTGGACCCAGCAGTCAACATCTCCCAAATTTATGGCCAACACCCCATCCCAGGAACAAGGCAAGAAAGGCTTTTCCTGCTTTTGCCAGGATAAGAAATCACACACAAAGCCTCGATAACTCAAAAGAGATGAAGTGTGACCTCTCTAGAATCGTCATCCTTCAACACCATGACTCCCCTGGCGTTTTCTTTCCTTCTGGTTCACAGGGAGGTCGTTTTTCAACCATCCAAAGCGCCATCAGACCAGCTGTGACCCCAGGCTTTGGAGGACGGTGCGTGGGGTCAGAAGACTGGGAGAGGAAAGGCATTCTCTTGCTGCGTTTTTGCCTCAGCCCTTCTTAAAAGGTAGCAAGGATTGAACCTCCACAAAGATATCCGTGTTTTGTTATTTACGTTGGGTGGCAGCCCAGGGTGTGGAAAAGAGGAGCAAAGCCTTGAGTCACTTGTTCTCACAACAGCCCATGATGTGATGAAAGCCAGCAGGCTGCTGCTTCTCCTTGGCCCCTTTTCATACATGAAAAAAACAGACCCGGAGAAAATAAGAACATTGGATGAAAGTGCCGGGGTGAGCACAGAGCACAACACAGTGCAGAGGAAGACTCTTCACGCAGAGAGACTTCGTAAGGCTAATTTTTTGTTTTGCTTTTGTTTTCCCTTCTAAATGAATGGTTCTCTCTGAGGAAGAGGCAACTACAGCAAGGCTGACTTTTTCTGGATCCATTTCCTGGGTAGGATCTGAAAGAAATGGAAATGGATGGTTGTCTACCAAACCTTCATCAATCACACCTCGAATGGAGCCCCAGTAGAACTCTGAGCACCGCAGCCCAGGCAGCTTCTCGGGTTGGCAGCACTCTGCACGTGTTCTCACACACGGATCCCGGTCGACTCCGTGGGGAGAGGACAGCAGGAGAGCCGTGTTTGGGTCCCCTCCGTGCTCTGCCCCAAGCCTCTCTCCCCAGGATGGCTTTCCTCTGATGCTTTCCCTTCGTAAGCTGTGCTAAGAGTATTGCAGCTTTCAGCGAGCTCTCTGAGTCCTTCCAGTGAATTACCGTATTTGAGGGTGGTGTGGGGTTTGGGATGGCCTGAACTTGCAACGTTGGTGTTAGAAGTGAGGGAAGTCTTGGGGACTCTTCCCCCCGACCTTTGCAGTTTGACTATCTCTGGGAAGACCCTGAATCTTCACCTTAATTGGCTTCCTGGTGAGTCCACCAGCCATTCCTGCCCAGAGGCCATCTCACCATGTGTCCCTGAGTCCCTGGTCCCTTGAAGAAACCAATCCTGAGCAGACCACCACTGTGGGAGTCCCTGGTGACCATGAATGTAAGTTGTGCTCCCAAGCTTGGCTGATCTCATCCCAGGCCTAACCAGCTGTGGCCACCACTTGCTAAAAACCTCCGGAGCTCCCTGAGAGAGTCCCTTAATCTTTTCTGATATTCATACAATTTATGGGGTACTTGACAAATGAGGGATTTTACAAATGCTATGGTAGAATTACAGAGCTGTAGTTACTGTAATGCCTATAAAATGAGAAAAGGGGAAAGGTTGGCTAAAACAATGGAGTGAAAGAGAGGTCAGAAATCCCAGAGCACAGAAATAACAATAACAAAAATAATCCACACATACAAAGCTTTACATTTTATAGAGCCCTTTCAAACGCTAAGGGTGTAAAGAGATTTCCAAAAGCTTTTCTTGAATTTATTGGGCTTGGGGGAGTTTTACAATATCTATATAATGGAATCTCCAGTTTTATAGGCTCAGAAAGAGCAGATAAGTGCCCACCTTTGCAAAGTTCATGGAGAGACCAAGCCTGGACACAAACAGTTGATCATTTTACTCCCAATGTTTCTCCCATCTTTTCACCAGAGGCTGAGCAGGTGAGCGAAGGGGAAAGGCAGGAGGGACGGACACTGTCCAGACATGAGCCTTGGGGTGCAGAGAGCTGGGGAGGGTGTGGCTGGACAGTGAAGGCTTGAGGAAGCACGTGGCCAGGAGCCGAAGCCCAGCAGCTGACTGACGCAGGGAAGGGTCACTCAGGTCGGCTGCCAAACGTCTTTTGTGTGGAGGAATTCAGCCTTGCCTGCTTCTGCGCCTGCCCCCGCCTGGCCGGTTCTCCGTGCCAGCTCCCCAAACACAGCGCCCACTCCACACCCCTCCCTGGACAAGCTCTTGTACTTTGAAGTCCATGGCCCCCAAGTCCAGATCTCCACTCCAGATTGCTCTGCTGACATCTGGACCCCCATCTTCAATGGTCCCCTTGAAATTTCCCTTAGGATGACCCCAGGGACCCCCAACTTCTCAACACCTCACCGTGTCCAAAAAGGACTCTCATATTCCCTACCATACCCCCTTGGGACGCCCACCACCCTCTCCTTACCCAGTGGGTTCCATGTTGGAAAATACCGTCACCACCCAACTAGTGTCTCGTTGCAGAAACCCCTTTGTGCCCTTTACCACACACACCTAACCCGTCGTGGGTTCTTGCTGATTCTGCCTCCAATTGTGTGTCTGCAGCGCTTTCACTTCTACCGCCTCCCACTATGAAGAGTTTGCTGTTTTTCACTAAATCTGCACCAGTCCTTAGAAAGCACACGCCACCGTCTGCTCACGTGCTACACATTTCCTTTTGTTTCTTCCTGTTTTCCTTGGTTGTCAGATGCAGCCACCTTGTGTGTGCATGTCTGTTCACTGCCTGCAGCTGGGAACACCCACCACATCTCACTTGTGAGGGACAATTCGTTTGCTTCCAGATCCCACTACCACAAATTACTTCCCAATGAGAGATTCCTTGCATATCCATGGATAGACCTGCAGCCAAATTTCAAAGATGTCAGTCTTGACATGAGACTTCTGGGTCATGGGTTCCTCTTTTCGATCAGCTGGTTTGTCTTTCTTCATGATTTGTAGAAGCTTTATACATAGTCTGCATATTAGTTATTTGGCAGTTATTTGTTACTTTTCTGTTTTTAAAATAAATAGTCATTCTATTGGCCGTTAGGTGGTATCTCATTGTGGCTGACGATTTTAATCATCTTTTCATGTGCTTGTTGGTCATTTGTATATCTTCTTTGGAGAAAATGTGGATTCAAGACCTTTGCCTGTCTGTTAATTCTTTCTCTGTGTATTTTAGTTGCCTGGTTGGAGCAATGCTTTATATATTCTGGATATCAAGCCTTAATCAGATTTATGGTTTCCAAATATTTTCTCCCATTCCATCGGTTGTTTTTGTTTGTTTCTTTGTTTTTACAGAAAAAAAAAACTGTAAAAAATACAGGGTTCCCATATTATCCACCCCCTTTTATTAACACCTTATTAGTGTGGTACCTTTGTTACAATTGATGAAAGAATGTTATAATTCTACTATTACCTATAGCCAATGTTTACATTAGGGTAGTTTTTCCCATATACTACCTTATCATTAACACCTCGCATTAGTGTGGTGCATTTCTCATAATTCGTGAAAGAACGTTTCTATAATTGTACTATTAACTAAATGCCATTGTTTACAATGGGGTTCACTGCATTGTACAGTCCTATGCTTTATCTTTTATTTTTTACTTAGTAACAGACATGACCTAAGTTTTTCCCTTTGCATAAATGCTTATAATTTTGATGAAGTCCAATTTATTTTTCTTTTCTTGCTCGTATTTTTTGTGTAAAGTCCAAGAATCCATTGTCTATTACAAGGCCTTGAAGATACTTCCCTACGTTTTCTTCTAAGAGCTTATAGTTTTAGCGCTTACATTTCGATCGTTAATCCCCTTTGAGTTAATTTTTGTGTATAGTGAGAGGGAGGCGTCCACTTTCATTCTTATGCATATAGCTATCCAGTTGTTGAGGAGACTATTCTTTCCCTATTGAGCTGACTTAGCACTTTTGTCAAAAATCAATTGCCCATAGATGTGTGGATTTATTTCTGAATTCTCAATCCTATTCCATGTCTGTCCTTGTGCCAGGATTACATTTTTTGATACTGCAGTTTTGTAATAAGTTTTGAAGTTGGAAGTATGAGTCCTCAACTTAGTTCTTCTTTCTTAAGACGGTTTTAGCTCTGCAGAGTGCTCTACCTCTCCATGCGATTAACTTTGCCATCTCTGCAAAGAAGGCTGCTGGAAGTTTGACTAGGGTGCATTGAACCTGTAAGTCACTTGGGTGATACTGACATCTTAGTGATCCTTTGTCTTCCAATCCATGAGAAGGGAATATCTTTTCGCTTATTTAGGTCTTCATTAATTTCTCTCAGTAATGATTTGTAGTTTTCCATGTATAAGTCCCTGGTGTGAGAGTTTGATATTATTTATGAATTCCAAAAAGAGATATTGATTACGTTTGTAAACTAGTCTGTTCTTCTGTCCCGGCCCGCGGGACAAGTCAACGGAGACTCCGAGCTATCCAGCGAAGGATTGAGACAAAGACACGGACAAAACAAAAAACTGTGCTCTTTATTCTGCTAACATGGCTTCTCTGCGGCTTCTTCCGCTGAGCGGGTTACAATCAGCTCTTTTATAAGCAGGGAAGGGGGCAGGGAAAGGGGAGTGCACTAAGGCTTAGGTGTTGATACATGATTGGATAATTTAAATGAC
>JAQZBX010046770.1:0-20686 GCA_029593785.1 Cabassous unicinctus | reverse complement strand
CATGGGGTTCCTTGACCCACGAGCACCAACCTGGGTTATCATGGGTGAGTGGGAAGGTTATTCTGTGCCCAGCCACATTCTCACCTGGGTCCCAGTTGTGGGACTTTCAGGCCCCAAATATTTCCTCATCCCACTTGAAGGTTGGAGATTTTGTAATTATATACTTCAACTGGATGTTCAATTTGAGACATATTGTGAAAAGCGTGGTTTAAAAGCTTCTGCTGTGCCAAAGGTAATTTTCTTTATGCTTTTCAAGAGAGTAGGGAGAAGGCTAATGAGGACTGATTATATCACTTAACTAAGACAGACCCTGGGTCCCTGTCAACAGATGTTTGAATATATGGTCTCTGAACTGTAATTTAAGAGAAACAGGATAGATCTTGGTTTCCCCTTGGAAGTCTGGGATTGGACAGGTTGCCATGGTAACGCTGGCTTCCACCGTCACCTACAGGCCTTTGTCTTGGGGTACCTACTCTGTTCCAGGACTCCCAGGCCTGGCCAGCTATATTGTCCCTCCAGTCTTGGAGAAAAAGTGTGGTTGAGTCTTTTAGTGCCTGCTCCAGGGCGTCAACTTTAAATAGCACCCACAATGGTGGGCCTTTTTTCAACAGCCCTGGCCGTTCCAGAAACCACTTGGCCCTTGACACTGTCAGCAACCCCACACACCTGTCAGAAGCATGGTTACCCACCTCCTCCACCTAGAGTGCGATTCCAGGACGGATTACTGTCTTAGTTTCTCAGGGCTGCTATAAAAAAGTGCCACAAACTGGAGGGCTGAAGACAACAGAACTCTATTGTCTCGCAGGTCTGGGGGCTAGATGTCCTAAACCTGTAGGGGAGAATCCTTCCTTGTTCTTCCCCAGCTTCTGCTGGGTTGCCAGCAATCCTTGCACTTCAGTCTCTGCTTCAGTCGCCACCCGACATTCTCCCCTTATAAAGACACCAGGTATGTGGGACTAAGGGCCCACACCACTACTTTTAACTTGCCTAATTACATCGGTAACAACCCTGTTTCCAAATAAGGTGCCATTTGGAGGTCCTGGGGACTAGGACACAGTTCAACCCATAACAGTTACCACAATGCTCATCCCAGTTACCAAGCAAATCCCAGTGAGAGGTTGCAGTTATAATGACTGTCAGATGAGGAGGAAGCCTCATGCTCGCTTCAGAGGAGTGTCAGGGAAGGGCTTGAAGGTACAGGTACTGGAAGGCTGTTGAGGGCAAATGCTCACGAGCATGACATCCTGATCTAAAGATGAAAAGCCCTGATACCCCAATATTTGGTGGCTTCTCTGAGCCAGGCTCTCTGGATCAAGTCAAGTATGTGGTCTGAGAAATCATCTCCTTCATTCATGTAAAAGGCTGCTGATGACTACTGAAATAATTAAGTATCCGAGGCTGTGACCTGTTTGTGGACAGAGGCCATCTCTAATATTCGCCCAGTTCTTCTGCAACTGGCCTGCCTAGATATTGGAATTGTACCGTTTGTATAAAAGATATCTGTTTGTACCGTCTTCAACAGACCACCCAGCAGTGAGTCAGTGTTGGTGTCCACTGTGGGGCCTGCTGTCCCAAAAACAAGCAGACGGAGGATGACTTGGGCTTTCCCCATGGACGGACAACCTCCTCACCCCACCTGGACTCTGATGCCTCCCACCGGGCAGCCCTGTGCATAGACAACCTCCTCACCCTGCTTGGGCTCTGACTCCCCACTCCAGGCCACTGCTCTGTGGGCATGTCCTCTTCATCCTGCTTGTCCATTAAGGTGACTGTATGTGGTAGACATTTATATGACTGGCCACGCTAATAGCAGTTGTGCTGTTCACACCTCATTTTTACTGTTCAACTTAATACTCAGAACAAACACAGAGCTCAGTGATAATGATTATCATAAAATAATTAGAGTTTTGTGCCCTTTTCTGTTTATATATTATACTTTAATAAAATTGAATCCCCCAAAATATTTAATACTCTTAATAAAACAGTACTACCAGAAAGAATCTAAAAAACTTTATGTTCCCATGATGTCAACCTGGCATATGAGTAGAAGCGTGGGACCCTGAAGCAGTCAAGCCATAAGCTGATCAGACGATTGTCTGTTCACCTTTGGACACATCCTGTTCTCTACTGGGCTATCATTGTAGCATGGGTAAGTGCCCAATAGGTCTGATTAAAAATGTGAGGGTCAAGAAACAAGAAAAATAAATTAAAAACAAAACAAAAAAAAACGTGAGGGCCACTATATATATTTAATCTTACTGTTAGACCATTTCAAGAAAGAGTTTCTAATTCCTACTCAAATTGCTCACCACATCAGTGACCACCCTAGCATGGGGATGATCTTCTTGCCTCACCTTTTTCAATCCTTTGCATTTGACACATTATCCTGTTGGAGTCAGAGGATAAAGGAAAATGTAGTGCCAAGGGCCACTTTACTCACCAGTATGAGTCCATCAGTATTAAGGAATTATTGTGAAGGGTATTTTTTAGTTTTGATATTGGTATTGTGGTTATGTTTTAAAGAGTCCTTATTCTTTAGGACTGAAATATTTACAGATATAATGACATGATATCTGGGATTTGCTTCCAATTAATCCAGTGAGTTGATAATTGTTGAAACTGCACGGTGGGTACTAATCTCTCTGCTTTTTTATATAGTTGGAATTTTCCATAATGACAAAAAAAAAAAGCTTTGGTAACAAATTTCCAACCCTGTCTATCTAGACTAGGGTATGGCTATAGTGCTGAAGCCAACATGCACTTTCCTGAAGCTGGCAAAGAGCACACCCCTTATACCTCAATGTTGCTTCAGTGTTTCCAGCACCTTCCAGCTCACTACTCCATTCAACCTGGATTCTCTGCCCAACTCCTTCCCCCCAACCTGAGCTCAGAAGAGGGAATGCCACATTCTCAAAGCAGGACATATTTGGGTCACAAAAGAAGCTTTTGCTCTGTACCTTTTGTCTGACTGCTTGTGCAGGAAGGACTTGTAAGGAAGCAGAGCTGGCTCTGCTATGTCAGCTGGCATCCTGCAAGCCTGGCAGCAGCAGGGGATGCTCGAGCCCCTGAAACTGCACTTCTGATACACGCTAGTGCGCTTCGCCCAGGGATGTAAACACAGCACTTCAAACTAAATTCCGGTGAAAGTTACCAACCTTTGCTTAACCATCTCCCTAGACTGCTTCTGATTGAACACAGGGTGCCGCTCTAAAAGGGGGCACTACCACCTCTGACAGCTTTGCAATTCCAGTTTTTAGAAGGCTGCCAACTATGTCCAGCCTCAGTGTGGGCATCCCCAAAGGAGAGAGGCAAGTGTGTTTTCTGAGTACCCAATTTCAAGCCTCTCAACCCACCTCCATCATTTTCCCCAGCCTGGTCAGGGACCCTCAAGAACTCCTGTTCTAAGAGTCAGAGGGCTCATTAAGTTGACACCTGACAGCTGATTGTGTCAGCTTGACTTTAGTCACTCCTAATCAAGGACCACCAGTCCCTGACGTGGCTGTGATCATTGCCTATTTGCAAAATTAGTCTTCCTCTAGTGAGTAAATAGGTTTTGTGGGCATGTAGTCGTGTCGTCAGTTACATGGACAGAGCTAAGGAGGCCAAGGACACGGATGTGCCCCATGTCACAGGTTAACTTATATCTTCCCTAAACAAGCCACTCATCTTGAAAACAGAGGCCAGTATTCCAAACCCCTCCCCTGGGCCCCACTGAGCAGCTCTTCCTGTCTCCAATAGGGCTGCATCCATCCATGCATTCAAGCTTGGAACCTGGGTTTAAGGTTTGACTTCTCTCTCGTTCTCATCTTCCCTACCCTATTGGTCAGTAAGTCTTGCTTTTACTTTTGTCTCCCTGCCTTCTTTCATGCTTTTAATTATTCATTTCCACAAATATTTACTGAAAACTGACCATGTGCCAGACACAATGTCAGCCCTTAGGGACACAATGTGATCCCTGCTTCCAGTTCTTTCCTGCCTGGGCTCTAACCATGACCCCAGTGCCTTAGTTCAGGGCCCCATCAGACCTCACCTAAATGACTGCAGTGGTACCTCAGCTCTCCTTGCCTCCAGTGTGAGTGGATCACTTAGTCAGTCATCATTCTCTTATTACAAATCGCAGAAGCCCACCTTGAACAAGCTTAGGTAACAAACGAGAGGGGTGAAGTTGATTGTCTTGCATAATCAAACTATAGGAATGGCCAGAGCACAGGTGAGTGTCAGGGTCAAATGGAAATAGAAGCTGATGGGCAGTCAGGAGTGCCTCCCATTTCCAGTCTCTGCTTCCCTCGAAGTATCAGCTTCATTCTTCCCCCACTGACCAGTTTTTTCCCACTTGATGGAGAGCATGGCTGTCCACAGAGACTCCAAGCTTCAAGGCAAAGACAGAACTGAGATTTCTTCTTTCTAACTGAGTTCAAAACTCCCAAGGAAATGCTCTGATTGACCCAGTTTGGGTCACCTGACCTAAAGAAGAGGCGGGATCTGTGTGGTAGGTATCCTCTATGATGGCTCCCAGTGATTCCCTCTTGGAAGTTATGTCCTTATGTAAACCCTACTCTTAAGTGAGGGCTGGACTTACTCTCTTCTAATGAACGGAATACAGCAGAAGTGATGGGATTTCACTTCCAATGTTAGTTACTAAAAGACTGTGGTTTCCAACTTGGGGGTCCTCTCTCACTTTCTCTTGGATTGCACATTCTGGGGGATGCCAGCTTCAAGGTTGTGAGGCAGCCCTGTGGAGAGGCTACTGTAAGTGACCTTGGAAGCTGACCATTTGAGGCCTGCCAAAAACCATGCGAGTGAGATTGGAAGCAGATTCTCTGGCCCCAGAGGAGCCTGGAGAGGACGGCAACTCTGGCTGACTTCCCTGATTGCAGCCTCATGAGAGACCCTGAGCCAAAACTATCCAGGTAAGCCACTCCTGGATTCCTGACCCACATAAACCGGGAGATAATAAATGTTAGTGTTTTTCCAGCCAATAAACCGTGCCAAGAGACTGGCACTGTGAATGAGAGGGAGAGGAGCACTTCATGAGGTTGGACAGGTGGACAGAGAGCCGTCATGGATGGGGGCACAACTGGATGGGCTCCGGCTGTCCCCACAAGAAAACCAAGGCATCCACCCCCTCCCATGCCATTCATTCATTCATTCATTCATGCCAAGTGGGTTCTTTGAAAGGTCTTCGCACTCATCATTCCCTCTGCCCAGAATGCTCCTCCCTGCAACGCCCTCTGACTGGTTCCTTGTCACTCAGGTGTTGCTCCAAATACCAACTCCTGCCCCATCTAGTAAGTCCTCAGCCTCCACACCACCTTTCTGGTAACTTGATCCATTTGCCCCATTTTATTTTCTGCACAGCACCTATACTTATAATCTGGAAATAATACTTGAAATAATCTTGTACATCTTTTGGTTTACTTGGTTTTCATGTCCCCTCCTCTATAATACAAGCTCCATGGGGTCAGGACCTTATATGTATTGAATACTGCTGTATCCCTTTCGCCTAGAGTGGTGCTTGGCATGTGGTCTACACTAAATAGTTATTGCATTAGTTCATTCAATTAGTACTAACCATTTTTGAATGTCTACCAAGTGCCAAACCCAGTGCCAGATACCAGGACAAACCAACAAATTTTCCACCAAGAACCCTAACTCAGGGTGGGCTTCATGGGTGTGCAAACTGTGCAATTGCCCAGCGCCCTGTACTTAGAAGGGCCCACCTTTGGTTTAAGGCCTTGCTGTCATCGTTTGGAAATTCTTAATAATTTATGAATTGGGTGCTCTGCATTTTCTCTTTGTACTGGCCCCCGTAAATTATGTAGCTTGTCATGTGTCAGCTATAACTCCAGAAAACTCCCTAGCACATTCAGATTTGAAAACAGTTTAGGGAAAAGTCAGTAGACCCTGTACACTATTGTTAATAATTTTAACAGGATTATCTTATATATTTAAAGAGACATAAAGAGTAAGTGATTTGTAAAGTTAGTATAAAGATAGTATAGTTCTAACAATATGATTCTGGGAGTCAGAATTCCTAGGAGTCCTGCCATTTTCTAGCTGTGTGACCTTGAGTCATTCAAGGTCATGTAACATCCCCGAGCTTTGACTTCCTCATTACAAAAAAGATAATAATTGCCTACTCCCACAGACTAGGCCTGAGAATTAAATTAAATAATACTTAAAAAACTTAGGTCAGATTTTGGATACGTGAGAAGTAATTCGATCACCCATGCCACCCACTTCCTTCTTTGCCCCGCTTCCCCCCGTCCTTTGGGTTCCTTCCACTCTATTGTAGCTTTCTGGGGTAGAAAATACCGTCAATGTAAGTGACTGCTAAGTGAGAAGAATATTGAAGAGAAAAACCAAGGAATTATAGCCTCCAGGGAAGCAATAACATTTTACTTAAAATTTGCTTGAACTAAGACTTTGTAGATGGTTTGCAATTTGTATGCAAATAAACTAAAGTCTCCTCTATTGGGAGCTGAGACATAGCCCCGGGCAAGGGATTCAAGAAGACCACTGCTCTGACCACAGAAAAGCCTTCTTTGGGCTTTTTTTGCTGCCAGTTTTAACTAAAACCTTAGATTATTCCAAATCTGCAGTTTCCACTGCTTTAGCCTTTTAACTAATTAGTATGTAAGGCAGTTTTCTCACTAGGTAGGTGCATCCCTGTCTGTATATGCTGCATCATCTCTGCTGTATAATCCTTGTTCCCACACATATTGGCTCTAATCAGGCACCTATTCGGCATTAACTTGCAAATGCTGGGGCTCCTGTGCCTGATGAAAAGGAATTTTCACTGGGTCAAACCTCACCTGATTCCATGAAAACCCCAATCAAAAGCCAAATTAGAAGAGAAAGCTGAGAACAAACTAACACGCATCGGAAACCCTGCTTTCCAAGACCAGCAACCCTCAGAGGGAGAGCAGCAATTTTATTGTTCTTATCTCCACTCATTGATTCACTGAACAAACATGTATTGAGCCCTCACCACATGCTGGGCACTCTACTAGATGCTGTGGACAAGTCTTTGCCTTCATGCAGTTTGCAATCTAGTGGGAGATCAGGGAAGTACAGGGAATTCCAGTACAACCCTGATTCAAGGTAAAAGGAAACCCCTAGGAGGGCCCCTCACCCAGGGGCTAGGGCTAGGGGTGGGGAATCTCAGGGAAGTGCCTGGCATTCCTGCCTGCAAATTGTGCCCATTTATCCACGTCTCAGATCCATCCCTGCTGGGACTCCTCTGCTGGCAAAGTTAACAAGCCTGCACGCATCCTTGAACACACGCCCTCTTTGAGATCCCTGGGGGCCCTGTGCTGGGGCTGGGGTTGGAGTCAAGGCATTTCCTGAGAGGCCCATTTTGCCTCCAACAGAGCCGCACTCATACTTCCTTTATTTTTCTCATTAACAAATGCTTATTGATTGCCTCCTCTGTGCCAGGCTCTGGTGGCCCGGCTGTGAACAAGGCCGCTGCTTCCTCCCCGCCAAGGGCTTGGACGTGCATTTGGAAATCACACCTCCTTTTCCTTATTCGCTCCAGCGCATTCACAGTCACCTCGTTCAAATCTCACAGTGTCCCTAACAAGCAGGTGTCGTGACCCCTGTCTTACCAGTAAGGAGACCAAGTTTCAGAAAGGTAAAGTCACCTGCCGCAGGTTGCACAGCGAGTAAGAGAAACAGCCATGCTTCAAACAGCCTCAGCTCTTTCTCCTCTGCCAGACAGAGTGAATCCTGGGCTGGGAAGGAGCTTCCCAACCGCAGCTTTCTTAGTTTAGTTGGTAAGTATCTGCGGGACAGCTGCGGCTTTGCGGGTCTCCCTCACTCAGGCCTTCTGAGAGTGGCATGCCTGTGCTTTGGTCTCCTAATTTGTAAATGGGGTGATGTTGAAGATGCCTACCTGTAAGGATTAAAGGAGTTAAAATGTGTGACGCCCTTAGTTCAGTGTCTGGTCAATAGTAATAGTTTTGGCTCTGACATCAGATGGATGATCCATAGGAGGGGCTTTACCTGGTAATGTATGTAAAATGTACGCCGTCCAGCAGGCTAGGAGTGCAGCCCTGATTCTTTGATTAATGAATGTTCTGGTGTGGAAGCTCTTCTATAATGAAGTCAGCCATATGTGGCTGGTGTTGGGAAGAAACTCATAAATCACACAAAGCAAGGTTGGCATGTGGCATCTGGCTCAGCGGCAGTACTTGGCCCAGCCTCACACCCACCCACCTTCCACCCTGGAGAGATCCACTGTGGCTCCCAGCTCTGTGGGCAGCAGCTTGCTTAGCAGGGCTGCTCTCTGAGCTTTCTGTGCCAGGTGGTGTCCCCTGACAAGGGGACATGAGCCCACCTACTCTCCTCCCTGCCTCCCCCTAGCAAATCAGAGAAGAAACAGTTCTCTCAGTCACCAAACCGGTGTCTCTCACACTTGAGCATGCATCAGAGTCCCCTGGGGGTCTTGTTACATCCAGATGGCTGGGTCCCACCCTCAGAGCTTCTGATTGAGTAGATCTGGAGTGAGGCCTGAGAACTTGCATTTCTCACAAGTTCCCAGCTGAAGCCGATGCTGCTGGTCTGTGGCGCACACACGGAGAACCCCTGCCCTGCACTCCTGAGTTTGAACCAAGCTGCTTGTCCTGACTGAGCCTTCAGTTGCTCATGCATAGACTGAGAATTCCAGAACTTACCTCATCCGGTGGTGGGGGGCACCAAATGAGAGAATGCATACGTCAGCCTCTTCAAGATTATGGGTACCCAGGAAATGCTCAGCCCGTGTCAGCCCTCAGCATCCCCAATGCCTTGTTACTGAGACCTTAGAGACAGCTAATTAAATAGGAAAGTGGGGTTGTGGAGATACCAGTATTTTAAGGAGAAATAATAGGAAAAAATGAGCAAGTTCAACAAATATATTGAGTGTTTTCTGTTTTCCATGTACTAATTCCTAAATTCCAGAATGCTTTATCATTAAAAAGAAAACTAGAATGTTTACCTTTTCATTCACTCATTCAGGAAGCACATTATTTACTGTGCATTTAAATACTAGTCTTTGTGCTGTGGCTGTGGGAAGTAAAAAGCTGCAGCAGACATAATTTCTATTATCAAGGAGCTGACCTTCTACCAGGAAAGAGAAGACAAACACTAGAGAAGACAAGTGCACAGCAAAGCGTAAGGAGGAAGGCCATCACTGTCACTGGAGGGAAACGTTCAAAATGCTGAAGAAACAGGCCAGAGAGATGCTTTTCAGACAGGTCGGAGGTCAGGGAGGGTTTCCTGGTGGAGGCTGTACTTGTCTGGAGAGGTGGGTAGCATTTGGACCCATGGAGATAACAAGGCAGGGGCAGAAGTGACAGCAAAAGCACAAACAAGAGAAAACAGAAAGCAACTTAAAAAACAGGGTGGGGAGCGGGTGTAGCTCAAGAGGTTGAGCATCTGCTTCCCCTGTACGAGGTCCCAGGTTCAATCCCTGGTACCTCCTAAAAATATTAATAAAATAAAAACTTAAAAAACAAACAAACACAAAAACAGGGTCCAGGTGAGTTGGGCTGGATTGTCGGGTGAGGAAGGGAGATGTGGGACCTGAGGTTGGCCTGGCCATCTGGCATCAGGCCATGGACAGCCTTGACCATCAATGTCTACAGGGCTCCTCCGAGAGTCAGTTCCACGCCCTTTGAGAGGGATTCACTCATACCCTCGCTGGCTTGACGTCCAGGAGTCTGCTGTGCAGGGGCGAGAGTTCTGTGCGCTCTCTAATGTGCATCCCCAGCAGCACAGACCGCTGCCCAGGGCCTTCTTACCTTCCCAGCCCCATCCTGCCCTCCACCTGATAGATGTAGCATGTGAGCACAGAGGGGTCACGAGACTGGGCCAAGGTTGCACAGCATCGCCAGAACAGGGTCCCCAATGTGACTCTGCCACTCCACCTGCTGCCCCCAGGCTGCAATCACTGCTTACCGTGACCTTGACAAACCTCCTTGACAATTCTCTGCGGAGAACAAGGATCTGGACAGCGAAGTCATCCTTGGGGTGAGGTGTCACCGTGAGCAGAGGAACCTGGAGCTCTGCAGCTACCCGAGACAGCTGTGGGACCCATGGCCCAGCCACCTTTTGGACAGCAACAAGCCTGTCATGCTGGAGCAGAGGGCAAGCCTTCTTTTCCCTCAATGTCTTCTTCTCGTGGTGGGGTGGGGGCATACTCAGTCCTGAGGCTGGTCTCACCTCCACTTACCCCTGCATGACTTCACCGCTCTGGGACTCAGTTTCCCCTCCTGGCACGGAGGGTTGCAGACTTAAGTGTGTGTGCGTGTCACCTGGGGCAATCCTTACACGGAAGTCCTGAGTCGGCGGGTCTGCGCTGTAGCCCAGCCCAGGTAAACACAGGTTCACCAGCACCTCAAAGTGAGCCTGAGAAGGTTTCTGACTTTGAGAGACACTTATTTGAAAGGCAGGCTTGGTGAAAACTTGAGGGGACAGAGATAAGTAGAGAGCAAGGAGGAAGCAGAAAAAGGACTTTCGTGCCCTCTAAAGTCCCTTCTGGAATACCTCCATTTTTATTCATTCTCTCTAGGCAAAAATCACCAAATTTCCCAGGGCATCTAGTCCCACTCTTTCTTTCGCCCTCCTCAAATGAAGGAAACTCAACTCTGGAGATATGGTCCTTGCTCAAAAGGTAGACAACATTTCTGTTTGGGTTTAAATGGCCCCCATTACCTCCTAGAATTCTTCTAAAGTTACCAACCAGTCTATATCACCACAATGCTGTGTGCACTGGGGTAAAAGACCTGGGACACCCAGGAAGCTCCCCGCTGAGCTGCCGGCCAGGTGAGTGTGGCCAGCTGACTTCCCCAGACTTCACCCAGCCACCCGTTATCCAGCCAGAGGCGGGCTTGGCCCAGAATGTCATTTCAAGCTGTCCTGGCAGCAGCGTCTTCTGAGGGACACAGCACAACAGCCCTCACCACCAAGTCTCAGTTAGAGACCCCTCGTGTTTCTCCCATAGCCCCTGCCTTCCCCTGTAGCTTTAGCTTTTATCCCACGGTATTGTAGCTGCCTGTTTATTTATCCATCTCCCCTGGATGTGAGTTCCTTGAGGGCAGAGGCCCATTTCTATCTTGTTTACATTTGTGCCATCAACCTTAGCAGTGCCTGGTGTATAGCAGATACTCAGAAAATGTTATTTAAAACAGTGCTAATACACATTAACGAAGTATTTACAAAGGGCCAGATGCTTTGCAATTGTTCTTGAAATCAGTTCTCACAAAACCCTCTATGGCTTTGAGTACCCACATTTTACAGATGAGGAAACCAAGGTCGAGGGATGAAATAACTTATTCAAGGTCACACGGCCAGCAGAGGCAAAGCAGGGAAGGACCCTGCTGATCTGGTGTCTAGAGTCCACACTCTTACTGCACTCTTCCCTGCACTTCACAGGGTGGAATTCAACAGGAGAGGATTGTCCTCAGATGGCTCCAGAGCCTCGATCCAGCTCAGACAGCCCGGCTACCAGGCCAGTGAGCGGTCCCCTCCGTCCCGATGTGCTATGTCCTGGTGGTGAGGACCTTTTTAGATGAGAGCAATTGCCTGGGTGTCCCTCCCTCCTGGATGAACCCCACCTCAGACCATCACAGGGGACAAAAAGAAATACCAAACACACATCAAGAACACTGTCAGTAATTAAATTGTGGATGTGATGAACTTGGTCACAGGTCTCCTTTCCTGTTCTCCTGGTGGGAGAAGACCACATCCCCCATCCTGTGCTGGAAGACATTCCCCGCTGGGTCCTGGGATGCCCCAGAGAGGACAATGATGTTGCCTGGGTTATTTGCTCCAACAGCAAATGCTGAAAAGTCTCCTGTTTGGCAAGCAGGAGGTTGACGTGGCGCTGTCATCTTCTCTCGCCTCCCCTTGGGCTGGGTTAATGGCCAGTCCAAGTGCTTTTGCCAATTCCTCCAGGGGCTGGCTTAAGGCTAATGGCATTAGACCCAGGGAGAAAAGGGGGTGGGAAAGAAAACGAGCCTCTGGAGAGGGAGGTTTGGAGGTGAGCAAGAATGAGAACGTGACCCAGGAGAAGCCAGCACCAGGGTCCTTCAAGGCTGGGAGTGAAAATAGATCGAAAGTGGAAAGCTGGTCCAGCCTGGTCAGGACAGAGACCCAAGAAGGCAGGGGGCAGAGGGCTGTGCTCCCTGAGGATAGACAGACAGCCAGGGCCTTCTGCCTCCTTAGCCCAAGCCCAGCTGGACTCTATAGCCAAGCTGTGTACTCCCAACGGCCACCAGGAAGGGCTTTGCTCAACGTGCCTCCAGCCTGGGGGTCAGGAGTTCTGGGCAATCTGGGATGAGCACCTCTGAGGCAAGGTGGGGTAGGGGTGGGAATGGATGGGTTCAGGAAAGGCTTGGTTACCCCAGGGCTGACAACTGTAGTTCGTATGTGCATGGAAACAGCATTTATTTTTACTTGGATAAGCTCAGCTTCTGATTACAGAAATGGTGAGGGTTTTCCATTGGTTTCCATGGAAACGTTAGGCAGAGCATCTGCTACCAGATCAAGCAAGGCTGGGCTGGAAGGACTCTGGAATTATTTTGCTGTAGTTACCCAAGAAGATCGTCCCACCTGATTTTACCACTGCCTTCTTCTGTGACAGGGGGGTCTGAATAGGGATGTGTGACACAGTGTGTTGGGGGCATGCAGAGGAGCTCAGTGGGGTCAGGGCTGGCTCCCAGGGAAGGATAGAGGGATTGTAACTGAGAGTTAAGAATTACCAAATGATTATGACTACTGAATCATTATACAGGTGCCTTTTTACTTTCTAATATATTATAGAATAGCCAAAAATAAATACCTGAAATTACTGAAACTCATTAAACTGGAACCCAGATGCCTTGATCTTTGATATTGATTATAAAACTAAATAACCTCTATCTTGTGATTGTAAAAACCTTGTTATTGGCCCCCATTTGTAATCCTCATCCTGTTTTACAACTTTGAAGTCTTATGATCACTAGACAGCCTCTTAATGTTTATTAATGAAGGACCTTGAGTCAGCCCAGAACTAATCCACCCCAATTCCTAAACTCTCTTACTAGACAAAGCTAGATCTAATCAAAATTGGTCTGCCTGACATGCACAGTAGCTTAAACCTAACCAATCTGTGCATGCTTGAAAACTAGATCATCTCTAACTTTGTCACCTTGAGCCACTATACTCATTAGCATAAACCTGCCTGTCTTTGGACACTATAAACTATCAGAATTAAAGATAGTTCAGGGAGACAGATTTTAGGCCAATGGGCCATCTGATCTCCTGCTTCATGCTTAGCAATAAACCCTCTCTCTCTGAAACCCCAGTGTCTCAAGAATTGGTCATTTAAACACGCTGGGCAGAGAACCCCCTGCTTTGCTCTATAACAGGATGGCTAAAGACAAGGGTGGTGGTAGAGTGATGGAGAAACCCCTTCATTTCCCATTCCTAAGCCCCAAATAAAGTCCTGTGGGGAAGCAACAGGAGCCCGCTCAGCAACATGAGTCGGTTCCTGGGCCATGGCACCAGGCCTGCTCCGGCGGCAGGGCCACCTGCTGGCTTCCCCCAGAGCTGCCAGCCCATTGCCCAGGCAACCCTGGGGACCCACGGGGCATGTAGGCTGAGGAACAAGACATCAGGGACATGAACAGGTTATACTTGAACACGTTCAGTTTCACTTTCACAGAATGGAGGCCCCGACTTCCGCTACCAGGCAGGGGAAGGTGGTGCTGAAGGACTTGGCTCTAGAGTCAGAAAGGAAGGCGCTGGTGCACGTGAGCATGTGAGAAGTGGTTTTATTCCAGGTGTGTGTTCCATAAAGACAGGTCCTCAAGGACAGCTAGTGGCACATGCTTTGGTCAAGAAGAGGAAAAGCAGAACAGAATAGGGCTGAGTCTCCACAAGGATGGCTGGCAAGAGCGGGGCCTGCCTGACCACAGGCCACGAGACAGAGACCCTCCAAGGGCCCGCTGAGCTGCAGTCCTCTTACATGTACCAAGAGAGGCCTGTGTTCCCCAGGCCCAGGCCTTTCAATCCACCTTCTCAGTAGAGGCCACCACCCCTGCCCAGTTCCATCCTAAGCCGTGGCTGGAGTTTTCCCAAGCGGACAGGGGATCTGAGGCCCCGCAAGTCTGCCCGCCGAGGTAGACACACAACGGAGGTGGAGAAGGAGGAAACCTCACAGTGAAGGGCAGGAGAAGTGGGCACAAGGGCAGAGGACCCCATGCTGGTGAGCCCGGGGTGGGGAGGAGGCACGGGGCTCTGCTGGGAGGATGCTGGTGAGTCAGGTGGGGAAGCCAGTGGAAGACCCTCCAGGGTGGTGCTGTGTACCAAGGAAACTTGGCTCTGGCCCAGGACCGCGTGGAAGGTGTGCAGGTTTGGGCACACAATGGAGGGCGAGGGGAGCATAGGTGGATGGTGGTGCCAATCCAGAGCAGAGGTTTAGAACCCTTTGGGGATCGGGGACTTCTTTAAGCAGCCGAGGAAAGCCACAAGCCCTCTCCCCAGGAAAATGCACATATGTCCACACAGGCAATATTTGGGGGCCAATTTCAGGAGATTCCCAGACCCTTTGGAATCCATGAACTTCCTTGGGGTCTATGGATCACTGGTCAGTGAAAGACTGGGGGCCCCTGGGGCTAGGTGTGTCCATCCCAGGTTGGTTTGCTTTGGAGGTGGGGAGACCCCCAGAGGCCCTGGTACCAACAGTCTTTTGCCCGAGATCACACTGCCCGAGTCAGCGGGTGGGGGCAGAGGGGAAAAGCGGGATGGGGAATAGCAGAAGCAGTTCTAAGACAGGGTCATTCTGTAGGGAGAAGAGGGACCCAGGGGATATGAGAAGGAGCTGGGGGTCCTCTACACAAAGAGAAGCCATCAGCCAGGCGCGGGGCCCACGGCAATGGCTGAGCCTTCGAGGGAATTGCTCCTATAGTGGGGAGGGGAATGAGGCCTCGGTTTAGCCTGGAGGTCCCTCATGCCTTCGGTGATGTTCTTGCTCCAGAAAGGAGATCCTATTTTTACTGGCCGCCCCAATCCCGTGGTGCTATATTTACAGAGGCAAAGACCTTGGAGAGGGCAGGGGCTGAAAAGTAAGAATGAGGAGGGGCTGGAGTGTGGTGTGAGGGGGCTCCTGATGGGAGCCTCACGGGGGTCCAGGCAGGCAGGCCAGGCACCTGCTGGTCATGAAAGCAGAGGTCTCGGGCTAAGCCATGGCCAAGCAGAAGAGGGGCCTGTTTAATAAACCGTGTCCCCTAAAATCCCTCTGTGGCCTTCTTGCTAAGGATCTGGGGACTCACAGAACCGGAGGCACAGCCTTGGACTCAGGCCCTCGGGCTGGCAAAGCATGGGAGAAACTTCCTCCGAGGGATGAGATCTTGCTCTTCTGGTGCTGGGCTGCCTCATCTGTCCCTGTTCTTCGGCAAGTTACACATCCTTTGCCCCCAGGATCCCACCCTTCCCCCAGCCAACCTGGGCTTGGCCTCTCTCCGATGGGTCACTGATCTTTACCTGTCTCTGCAGGCTGCCCTCTCCTCCCTTCTTCCCAGCCTTCAGCTGCCCACTTTCTCCTCTCATGCCCATCACCACAGGCAGATTCTGTGGCTCAGCTGGTCCCCCGAGGGGGCTTCTGTCCTTGTCCTCCCCAGTCAACAAAGAGGAGGGCCCCAAATCCACTGTCTGGGCCCCCAGGAGGGGCAATGGAGAGGCCACAGGGCCAGGGGGCATCTGATCAGCTCTGCCCAGCTACAAACAGCCCAGCATCCTGACCAGGCCAAGGCTGGGATGGCAATGCTGGCCTCAGGGTGTGCCCCCTGCACCCGTCCCAGTACAAGCTTTGGAGAAACACGTGTCGTGGCAGGGGTGTTTGCTGATGATTCTGGCAGAAATGTGAGGAGATGGAAACGGCCCGCTTTACACTCCCCCACCCTAACCCCCTTCCAGTCCCAAAGTCTCATGCAAAAGGTCCAGGAGGCCTCCAGCTACCATCATGTGTGCGGCAGCAGCTGCCACTGCTGGGCCGGGGCGTCGGCCTGGCACTTGTTGGTCACCAGCTGGGTGGGCTGCATCTCCAGGCAGAGGCCGCTGAACGCATGCTGGATGAAAGAGCCTTTCCTCTTCCATTTCTAGGGGTAAAGAGGTGGGGAGGGAGAGGAGGGAAACATGGAAAAAAATGATTAAAAATAACAATAGTGTTTATATCTCCATTTCACGTGTGTGTGAATTGTCTTGTACACATCTCCCTCATTTAACACAGACTTTGCGTCCCTTATAGCAGAGGCTCCAAAATTCCCAGTACTCACTGGCTCAAAATAGTGACAGTTTCTCCACTTCCAATACACACACACACACACACACACACACACACACACACACACACGTGCTCACCCCTCCCAGTGGCGCTCTTGCTTCTGTAGTTTGCATGAAGTTACTGTCTATTCGGAGAAGACAGAGCAGAGGTCCATGAGCTGAATCTACTCCAGAGATATATTTTGTTTGGCCTATACAGTGTTTATTTAAAATTTAGTTTTGTTGCCATGTAAAATGCTGCATTTCCAGCTTCCATTACACACCAGGCCTATTTCCTACGTGATACAGCTGGTTGGGTTGAACATTTGCTCCAGGCCCTAGATGGGGCTCTTGCATCCCAATTTCCATGGTTCCTCCTGGTCCCTACTGCACTCCTCTAGGGGCTTCACCCACCAGCACCTGGTAGGCATCTGTGTGTGCGAGTCCTGGCCTAACTGAATCTTTTATTTCTTCAAACAAGATTTCTTCTCCCTGCAGCTTCTGACCTGGCCATCGCCATGAGGCCAGTTACCAACACCCTTCAGCAGGAACCGGCTTTGCAGAGATGAAGAGAGGCCCGTGGGTGGTGGGGCACCTGAGCTGCCCTATCACCAAGTCATGCACCCTTCACCTCCTGGGGCCTCGCCTCCCCCAGGTTTGACACGGAGGAGAAGAGTTGCTCCTGTAGAACATTTTGGAAGTGCCTGGATGGAGGAGGAAATGTTGTTGGAACACTGAGGAGATGGTTCCAAGGCTCGGGGAAGAATAAACAGTGAGATAGGTCTATTTTTGGTTTATCTCCTACTTCCCTCCAAGGCAACTGTCTCCCTTCTTCCTGTACCCACCTTGTCCTCTCTTCTCTAAGAGGTGGGAGGTGCTTGCAACCACGAGGACTGAGTCCAGAGGTCTCTGAGGGGGAGAGGTCTGTTCTTATTGGGGCAGCTAAGGGAAGAGAGATGAGCTGCACCAGCGGCAGGGCCAGGGTGGGACTGCAGGGGTCGGAGGGGTGGGACAGAGATGGGAAGCCACCTGGGAGGTACATACAGCCACTGTCAGGGTGGGCCCATATGGCCCCAGCAGAGAAGGGTCCCTGACTTAAAGGGCAGGGGGAATGGGTGGGACAGAGCCTTGGCAGTTCTGGGACTCCTGTTGCTTTGTGCTCTTCTAGTCCCTGACATTGACCTCCAAACACTGCCAGCTGGGGACAGTGCAGCCATCCCCTGCCCAGGAGGTCTCACTGACCTCGACTGGTGGGGGGGCGGGGTGCAGGGCCCTCCTCGGGGCTCCACAGCCCTGTGCTTAGTGCCGCTGCAGCATTTGGCCCTCTGTAATGTCACATGGCTGGCTCTGGCCCCTCCTCTCCTAGACCATAAGCTCCTTGAGGTCTAGGACCATGTCCTTCTTTCATCCTTGTCGCCAACATGAGCCGCCCATTCTCTGGCACAAGGAGGACCATCACTACATGTTAGTTTTATGATGACTGAATGAATCAACCAGTCACCCGGTCATTAGGAAGTGTTCCCCAAATTGCAGGATTCTCACTTCCCACTAGTGTCAGCAGGCACAATATCAGTGCCACCCGATTCTGGGCCTGGCCAGGACTCTCCCATCTCCACAAATTCTTTCAGTTCTTGCATATTCCTTGCAAGGTAGGCAGGGAGGGAGCCCTTGTTTTATAAGTGAGCTGGGGAAAGTGCTGAGGCAGGGACCTGCTGGCACCATGGCTCCTGCTCTAGTTCACAGGGGCTCTCCATCACCTGAAAGCCAGGGGGCCTTGGAAATGGGCCAAAGGGGGACCAAGAATGGAGGCCCAGATTCTGGAAGGCATTCAGTAGTTAGAAAGCTGTGCATCCTGTCCTTCTGGGAGGAGAAGGGACACAGCTGTCCCAGAGGGCTGTGGGCCTGGCAGGACTTTAGGAGCAGAATGATGAGGGCCTGGTGCAAGCCCTGCAGGCTGGGTCAGCACAGAGTGGGAAGTGGAGGCTTTGGCCCCAAAGCATTTGAGTGGAGGCTGCCCTGGGAGATACTACCCACCTCTGGCCTCAAAAAGGAGGGCTGGGAGTGGGTTGGAGATTGACCCTCAGAGAGGTCGGTTCTCTACGTGAAGGGGAGACTGGGAGTGCTGGCCTCACGGGGAGCCTGGGGGTAAGCAGGACCAGCATGATGCCCCCAATCAGATGTTTCAGAAGTGGTCCAGAGGCCCAGCGGGCTGGGCATAGCCCTCCAATTCTCTCTTACCCACACACACACACACACACACACACACACACACGCACACGCACACACACAGGCTAGAGGGAGAGAATCTGGCTGCTTTTCCAGAATGGAATAGCAAACTGCCAGTCATCCCTAAAGAAAGCTGACTTGGGCAAACAGGAGGAAGGAAACTCCTGCAGGCTTAATTCAGTGAGCCTGGTGTGTCCGCCTATAACATGGACATAGAACTAGAACCACGTGCCTGAGTTGCTGGGAGGGTTAGATGAGATGATTTAGGTAAAACTCCTGGCACAAGCACTTGGTAAAAGCTAACACTTATTTTCATTGCAGTAGTTGTCAGGGTTAGGGATTCAGCTGTTCACAAGACAAATGGTTCCTGTCCTCGTGGAGCACAGGTTGGCAGGACAGACAGACATTAAACAAATAGTTACCAGACGAAGTATTTCCTCATCAGTAAAAGGTTTGGCTTAGATGTTGACTTACCCTGGAGGGCTTACCTGATCCTCACCCAGGAGGGCTTACCTGAGTCTATATTCTCAACCTGGGGCTCCCCTCCAGGGGCTGCCACACCCACGGCATAGCCCCCTGGGACTGGTGGCAGTCAGGTCTCCAGGGGCCAGAGCTGCAGTGTCCCCAGAGCAGGGAGTCTTACCTGCCTGCCTTCTCTCGGGTTGCACACCTGCAGCGTGACCCGGGCCCCGGGGGTGGTGGAGGTGGAGGGGGAAAGCAGGCACTTCCCTTGCTGCTGGATGAGATGGTCACTGAACAGCCACTCCTGCAAGACAGGGGCCAGAAAGGCCGGGTCAAAAAAGTAAGATAATGATGGATGGATAAATGGATAGATATGCGATAAAGCAAATATAGCACACTGCTAACGATGGTAGAAGCTAGGTGTGGGTATATGATATTCGCTGTTCAATTCTTCCAACTTTTCTATATGTTTGAAATTTTTCATAATAAAATATTGGGGGGGTGGGGGATTGTGTGGGACAGAGTTGAGCTGGAGCTGACCAGAAGGCAGTCAAGGATGCACAAAGGGACGTTGGGGAATGGGGGAGAAAGACAGGACATGGGACCAGGGCAGCCAGGGAGCTGGACCAGGCTGAGGTCTCCACGGCCTGTTCTAGTTTGGATGTGGGTGCATGGACACTTACATGCTGCACACGTGTGTACACACCCACATGTGCATGCACCCACACAGCAGTATGGGTACCCTGCTTGTGTCATACGAGCTGATTCCCAGCATCCCAGGAGAGAACTGGGCACTGTGTGGGCAGCATTTCTCCCTCTGCAAGGAGAAAGCGGGTGGTGCACAGAGGGCAACTGTGTGACAGGCTGGAAAGGGGGTGGGTGTGTGGCAGGAGCAGACCCAAGGAGCAGAGGGGGAGGGTCCAGCTTGCAGGACCCTGGGAGGTGGGTTTGTGGAGGGTGTAGACAGAGAGGATGAGAATGAGCCAGAAGGAAACCCCCACCTCCCCCTGGACAATGCCCCTGGCTCCTCTCCCACTCCCGCTCTGGACCCAGAGGTCCTGGGCAGCTCACCTGGGGGGCGGGCGGGTTCTTGGCTGACCCTCTGCAGATCCCCATTCCAAGCAGGAAGTCCCCAGCTGTGTCCTGGCCCTGGGACTCCAAGCAGTTAACACCCTGCTTAATGATGCCAGGGAGGACTTCCTTCTCCGGGACACTGAGAGAAAAGGCAGCTGTCAGGCTCGCCCTCTGCCCACCCTGGGCTTACCCACAGCCGGGGCACCCAGGTCTCCGCAGGAAGGGATGCTCCGGGGCAGGCCTGGCCAGCAGGGGGAGGTGAGCGGGGGAGGGTTAGGGAGCAGGAGCAGCCTCTGGGACGACTGGGCCTTGGCCCCCAGCAGGATCTTCCCAGCAGCTCCGGGGGCCCTAAGGACTGCTCTGGGCCAGGCCCAGAGAGGCAGAGGACCCTAGAGGGAGAGCACTCAGACCAGAAACAGGGCTCCTCAGGGCAGAAAGAAAGTCTGCGGGGAGGCTGGGGCCTAAACGTGGGCTCTCAAAATGACAGGGAAGGGCTTACTTTGAAGAGGCAAATTTAAAATACATAAATATGAAAATATGTTCAACTCACTAAGGATCAAGGAAATACAAATTAGAGCTGCCACTGTGTATCCTATACACTTATATATTTATTTGCCATATAATGTGTATATATATG
>JAQZBX010046769.1:0-20680 GCA_029593785.1 Cabassous unicinctus | reverse complement strand
GTGGAAAAGGGCAGATTGAGCTTTTCAGTCCCTACCGTGGCAGGCAATGGGCAAGGGCTGAGTAGGGAAACGGCTTTCAGATAGGCAGTTTGCAGTGCTGTCACAATTATTAAATTCTTTTAATGGATTCTGACTCCATATTGGCTTTAGTTGCTAATGTGATGTTCAAACTACATTGTTTAGAGGCAATGCGTAATGGATGCCATGACAGTCCCACATGCCCACATGCTCTTCTCAAACAAGCTTGCATCAACAAACACACTCTGACAGTAGCAAAAGGAAAGTGATTTGCTTGTGACTCAGACTTTATTAGTGGAAGGTGTGCTGGACAGTGAAACACCTCTTGAAGCTGTGGAGAGAGCGCATAGGACTTTTTATTCACAAGGAGGACATGTGGGGAAAAGGCACATTGGTTGTTTCATTTAAAAGAAAAATATCAGTGCAGCTTTCTCAGGGATAATTTCTGGGGGAAAAACCTGCATTCATAGGCATTTGCACTGATGCTTCCAAGAAGGAGATAGTATCTCTTTAATCTGGCAGCAGTGTTGAGGAGTGAGGTCAGTGACGGTAAGGCAGAGGCCCCAGCTTGCCTGCGATTTCAGCAGGGCTGTCAGAAAGTTGCACAAGGCACTAGTTAGTAGTGATCTCAGCTCTAGAAACCTTTTAAGTGTGAAGCAAGAGAAGACGCTGAGTGGAATAGAAGGAGAAAACCATCTTAATGGCAGCATCAAGTAAAAGCTGTGAGGAGGGACTTTCAGATTTCAATACTAAGGGTTTTCTGCTCACCAATCTTACGTATTCAGCCAGTTTTATATAAAAGCACACACCCACAAACAATTATTTTAAGTAACAGAAACCTTCTTCAACATAAAATAGCAATGTCTGCGTGACCCTGTGGCCACCCCGACCCTTTTCATCGTACAAAGCCCCAGCATGCCTTGTTCTCTTGACGAGGTGTGACGTGGTTCCCATGTCTTTAGTGGTGACGCAGTGTGGAATGCCGTGGCCCAGGGAACCAGGGCGTGTGGAGATGAGTGCTGGGTGCCCGGCAGGGTGTGTGGAGATGCATGCCAGAAGGTGTGACTCAGTGTGAAGCAGGTCAGACTGCTTGAGTGAGGGACAGGCTGAAGCATAAGAACACTGAGGCAGAAGCCGTTCATGAGCATGGTGGGATTCAGAATTATAAATAAACCCAGGTGATTAATTGCCTCTTTTGACCTGCCTGAAAATATTCTAGTCATGTGGATGCCATGGGACATTTTTCCCAACATTTTGCTATGAAAAGTATCAAACATACAGCGGAGTGGAAAGAGCCTGGGATGTTTTTATTTGGATCACTTGATTTCACAGAATTGAAGGAACTTAAGCTGTAGGAATGCATTATTGAACCTTTTGGTCATGTGGTATAGCTACTGGACAGTCCCTTTATATTAAAAAGCCTCCACTCGCAAATATTATTAAAATTACATTTTTATAAAACAAAGAATTAAAGTGACTTGATTTTATCACACCTTAAAATATCCGATTTTCACTGATAAAGACCATCTCGCACTGCATTGTCCAATATGTAGCCAGTAGCCACATTTGGAAATTATTTAAAATTAAATAGAATTTAAAAAACTAATTTAAACAGTAAAATTCAAGTCCTTAGAATCTTAGTATCTGTCTATGTTGCAGATACTCGGTCGCCTCGTGTGGCTATAGAGGCTACTGTATTAGCACAGTGCATGCATTTCCATCATTGCCAAAAATTCTCTTAGCACTGAGAGGTTTGCCTTCAGAGTGACCCATAAAGCTGGCCACCTCATCTTATCTATTAAATGTAAGGTATTAGCCAGGGTTCTTTAGGGAAACAGAACCAACAGGAGGTATGTGTAAATAGTATGAGATTTCTATAAGAATTTCTCATGCACCTGTGGGCATGTGCAGGTCCAAATTCTGTAAAGCAGGCTACAAGCTGGGAACTCTGATAAAGGCTTTAGATGAATTCCCCAGGAGAAGCTGGCTGGCTGAAGTAGAGATGGAAATTCTCTCTTCTGACTGCTGAGCTCTTCTTTTAAAGCCTTCAACTGATTGGATGAAACATCTCTCACTGTTGAAGGCAGTCTTCTCAGTTGATTGTAGATGTAATCAACCATAGATGCAATCAACTTATTAATGATTTAAATCCACAAAATAGCCTCACAGTAACAGGCCAATGCTTGCTTAACCAAACACTGGACACCATCACCTGGCCAGGTTGACCCATGAAATTAACCATCACATGTAACGTTTACTGTAAACACAACTTATGGATAATAGTTACCGTCTGGATAATTTTATCATAAGTCTGGGTTGGAATTCAGAGGAAAATATTAAGAATGATACTTCATTATACCATTTTGAATTTCTAAGTAAATAATACATGCATAACTACCCATTTTAACTGATTTCCCTTTGTATATCTTTTTTCCTGAAAACTTTTAAAAGCATTGGCCTAATTCTTGGGTTGCAGAAAAACAAGATTCTTAAGGACTAGAAAGGGATTGGGATTACCACACACACACACAGGAATTAATGAAAACAGGTTTCAGGTGACATGGGAGCTGGATTGCCTAGTGGGAGTGCCTCATCCCTCCATGGTTTTCTGGGCAGCCAACAGAGAAGGGAGCCTTTCCCTTGAAGGGATGAGGAAAGGGAGTGCGTTGGTTGAGACTCTCCTTGGGGAGTGGAAAAGATGGAATAAGAAGGAGAAATAGAGTAATATTTTCTAGAAATAAAAACAAAATGAGAAACAGAAATAACAAGAAAAAAAGAACTCTAAAGTTTGAGTTCATGTCTACATTATATATATATTTTCAACCAGTTTTGAATTTCTAACTGAAATTTTTCCAAGAGGAGAAAAATCTCTCTCAATATTTTTAAAGTTCACAGTAAAGCTGTAAATGGGAATCTCTCTTCGCTCATCGACTTTCCTTAGTTTTGCAAACTGATGCAGACTCCTTTCTTACATTCAGTAAGACTTAAAAAAAAATTACCCTTCTGCTAAGCATTGGAATCCTCAGTTCTGAAGCACACTCCTGGTTTGAATTCCTGGAGTAGCATTTAGTTCTCTTCACTACTCTGACCTTTAGAGTCTCACCAGGTGCTGTGTGTTCACATATTTCCTGAGCATTTAAAGCATCAGATCCTAAACGGTCTGCTCTGATGAGGCCACTAGCCACCCTTTGCCATCGTTGTTGACTGTCTGCCACTCTGCTAGATACATTTCCCCCAGTGTAGCAATTGCAAACTGTATTTCTGAAGATGGCAATAGGTATGTGTGTGTGTGGGGGGGGAAGGCATGGTAGAGGGGTCAGATGAGTTCAGGAAATAATAAGTGAATTTGGGACTTAACAGCCCCTCCCTACACATTCACTCTCCACATTATCATATTAGAGGCTCTAGGAGGTTCTCTGCTGTGGGTTCCTGTTGACCTTTGACGGCAGACTTTACTGCAGGACTCACAGGCGCATCTGTGTGTATAACACCTATTAGTGCTCTCTTTGGGTCTCTGAGGGGCAGTTACTGCTCAGGAGGCATTGGGTTCAGACTCTTTGGGTGTTCAACCTTTCAGAAAGCATTCCAGGGCAGAGCTTGCCTGACTTTGGATTTTAGGGTTGCCATCTCATAAATAAAAAACAGGAAAACGGTGCTTGTGCGAAAGTTCCTGCATAGCCATAAGGAGCATTAATGCTGTCACTGGCCTTGACCCGGGGTGTTTAGATGTGCAGAATGGATGCGCTCTGCATGGCAAGCCAGCTTTCCCTTTGTATTTAGAATCTGCTACGTTTTTTCAGGTAAGTATAATCAGTTCCCTCTGAAGATAGTTCCTGAAGTTAAATAAGGTACTTTTACTTACAGACATATATAAAACTTCTCAGATGTTTCTTTTTACTGCTTGCTTCAAAAATTGGAATTGAGTATATTTTAATAGTCATTTTGATACCATGATAAATTAGTCTGACACCCATTAAATTGTGAAATTTATATCATTAAAACTGTTTTCACTTTATATCAGAAGCCTTTTATTTTAACCTTATCTGAAAAATGTCATAGCTCTGCTTTGCTTTGGACACTTTGTGATCGCCATTGTCTAGAAGCAGTTAACTGCTGACAACATGAGGATTTATTAGTGGTGGATTAGTCTCAGACAATTCGTATTTGAAAAAGCTTTACAATATTTTAATAATTGTTTTTAAGTACAAAAAGAGGATAGAGATCAAGGATATTTAGACTCAACCAGCCTGACCCAGTGGACATTTGTGAAATACTCTACCCAGGAAATACTTAGAAATTTGCTTAAGTAGTCACATATTTTATAAGTTATAAATACGGGAGAGGGAAAGGTGTAAAGTCACGCTGTGACCACTTAGATTGCCTTGATGGTGCTGGTAAGGCCCCACAACCGAAAGCAGTGAAAATGCTCTGTTTGCTGTGCCTTTTGTCGTGTTTGAAACCATCAGAAACCACATGCTGTTAGATAACACAAGTCCTTAGGAACTGCATTCAAGACCTATGTTTGTGTGCAGATATTTTTCCGAGTGAATACATTGTAATCAAGGAATTTTCATAAGTAGTTATTATTTGGATGACTTGTCTATTTTAAGTTCCTAAATAAGTAGGCAGATTATTCTCATATTTTGAGAGAATTGTAGCAAATTCCTTGGCTGGCGGGTCAGTTGTCCTATTTTAAATAGGCATCCTCTGCCTTCTCTGGTCAGTATAAAGACGTGCAGGAGTAAAGGAGTTTAAAGTCTATTGGGCTTAATTGAATTAGCTTTTTAATTGGGCTTTCTGCTGCCTGCCTTTGACACTTAACTGTAATGGATTCTGATTGTATCTCCATAGGAAATTTGGCAGTGATTTATCAGCTATTGATGAGTCCTGGGGCATGTGGGGTGGCAGTAGAGAAAATCAAGGCGAGATTGAAATGCCAGCCAGCAGCCAAAGAAAGACAGCCTGGAGAGGCCCTAAGCACTTGAAGCTGGCTGCTCAGAAGCTTCTCATTTACATGCAAATTGGGACAGACCCTGAACGATTCCACTGCTGGCAGGTGAAGAAGCCTTTCCTTAGATTCAGGGATGCAGCTGAGGAGTTTCCTCTTCCTTTTCTTGGCCTGCTTTAATTCCTGTGCTTGTTTGCTTTTGCAGTGGTAGCAAAATGGGCTGGCTGCTCTGTTAATGCTAGGTAAATGATTGCAGATTCTTCGGGCTCTTCAGTTAGCATTTTAATGTAAGAGGAAAGAAGTAAGGCTGAAAAGCAGCTCCGCAGCCAGGCGGATCCTGCCCTTCAGCCCTAGCTGAGGCTGCGAGCGGCATGTGGATGAGTCTGCTTTCAGCCTCTGTTCCCGGGAGTGGACGCAAACGTGCATGGAAAACTTCCCTAGGATGTTCCAGAGGGTATCCCGGTGTTCCTGCGGGAGTGGTATCAGGCCCTGTGCATGAGAGGGGCTCATTTCAAGTGCAGGTTCCTGGGCCCCACCCCAGGCCTGCTGGAGCAGAACCTCTGGGGGCAGAATCCAGAGTTTGAGAACTCACCTAGCCGGGACTGGAAATGCATTAGTGCCTTTTGAGGTAGAGAGTCAACTCTCGTATTGTCTTCAACTCTCCAAACTACCCTGATTTTCAGAACCGTGTTTTTTTTTGTTTTTTTTTTTTAATCCACTTTTCAATATAAATTGCCATTGATAAACATAATCTCTCTCATTTTTCTAACTTCCCAGTATATGAGCAACGTGGACTCGTGGTGCAAAGCCTGTGGTGAGGTGGACCTCCCCTCCGAGCTGCAGGACTTGGAAGATGCCATTCACCACCACCAGGGCATATATGAGCACATCACCCTTGCTTATTCCGAGGTGAGTGGCCTATTTACTTGGATTACAAGGCGGCAACATTGTGTGTCAAAGAGCCCCGGAAGTTGGACAAATCAAAGTTTTGGCTAGGCCAGGAAAAGTTTATAGATTTGCAGTTAAGTTGCCGTTTAATCGTAAGGTTGGAACTCCTGTGTGGGGGTTTGGGGTGGGGGTTGGCGAGTACAGCAGGACGGTGGGTTGTGAGCAAACTTTTCATGGTTCTGTGATGTGTGTATTTCCTTTGCATTTTTCACCTGCTAAAATAAACTCCTAAATTTTAATCTTCCTGTCTGTATGTATTTAGGAAATATGTCTTCTCTGTGCTGTTCACTTTTGTCAAACTCAAGTTCGTCTTCCATAGTGAAACTGTTTAGAAAGGAGGGGAATCTTGATGCAGCCACATGTTCTGACGTTACCTTCTTCACAAACCACAGACTGGTTTTTCAAATGTATAAAGCTGCTCGCTGTCCATTTTAGAAACCCAAATGCTTATGGTGTTTTAGGATAAATTATCCAGTCTCTCCCTGTTTTATTTTCTGGTCTAAAGACTTTACATAATAGTTTACTTAATGTTTGCATCAACTCTGAGGCGCATATTATTGTCATCCCTCTTATTACAAATGAGGAAACTGAGGCATAGAAATTAAGTGACTTGTGCAAGGTCAGCAGCTGGTAGGAGGTGGTGTGGCGCATGAGCCCAGGCAGTGTGGCTCCAGAGGCCACACCCTCGATCCCTGCGCTCCGCGCTGCTGTCGTGGCCAGTGCCAGCTGCCCTGATGGCGACGTGTTGGTCGGCCATGTCCTGGTCATCTGGCTGTTTGGAGCAATCTTCCTTTGGGCTGGTTTGTAAATTCCAGGAGGTAGGTGGGGTAGGGAGGGAAGGCTGGGTGTGCTCATTTTTCTGCAAGTTATCTCTATTAATAGGAAGCATTTGTAATATTGTCTGTTAATCTAAAAGATTATTGTGAAGCTTCAGTAAAGAAGTGTTGGAAAATACCTAGCACAGGGCCAGGCACATGACAGATGTTCAGTAAATGTCAGCTGGCCTCCTTCTGCGTCTTCCTTGATTTGAGCCACATCTGTGTCTTCTAAAGGTTATAGGGAAGACAGTGGCTGTTTGCTCTTCAACCTGGCACTTTGCTGTCATGCTTCCCCAACAGCTGTCACTCACACGTCCTTTGGGCCCCTCGGTTCCTTGGGTCAGTTAGATGAATGGGACGTGCACTTGCTGCATTTGCTTCAGAATGTGCTCATCATGAAAAGCGAGGTCTACACGTCTGCTTCTCTACCCTCCTTTTGCCTAGTGAGATCCTTTTTTTCTCTTAGCACTGTTTCTTGCTTTCCATGGAATTAAAAAATAGTCAATTCTGTATTATATTTCTTAATTTTGCACCCAAGTTTATTTGGTAATTTAGTCATCTAGTTTACCTAGAGACTGTTTAAATTAGTGATAGCCTTTTTAGAGTTTAACTGAAAATTGAACAGATTTTTAATATTTTATCGTTGATTTACAAGGATTGTGTGAGTCCCAAAAGCCATTAAGTTCTGTTCCCTTGTGTTCCATCGCTATGCATCGTCTCACTTTGGACCTGTAATAGAAAGCGAAATACCGTGTTACCCCCTGCATGCAGAGAGACCTCGCTCATCTCCGTGTAGTAAGTTTTCTGTGCGGCTGCTTTCGATTGTCATGGTAAACTTGTGTCCAGCCACCTGCCCGCCCTGGCAGGGCGGCCGAGAACAGCCTCATTCATGAGGTGATTGGCAGGAGCTGGGTTACGGTCGTCACCTATTGCACCACTGAGGAAACGCATGACTTACGTTGGATCAACTTGACCTGACCAGTATGATCCTCGGCCGAGCTGGCCAGCCCGGCCTGCCTGTTGCCCTTGTACTTACAGCTAAGTATAGAATTCTGTTATTGTTACCACTACATTCTATACAAATAGGGCCCCTTGTCATGGGCACCTAAGTTTACCTATGGTGTGGGCTCATTAGGTTTGAAGTCGGTATTAATAATTTAAAATAAACTGATGGGAAGTAAAACACCTTTCCAGGCTGTCTCAAACCACAATTTTTAGCCTAAGAGCATGTTAACACATGACCTATAAACTCAGGAGACAGTAATTTGAACTGGGTGAACTGAGAGGACTAGGCCTGAAGGAATTACATTGCCTTTTTAAATTTAAAAATTTTGTACTAGTTTCAAGCTTGCAGAAAAATGGTGAGAACAGTGCAGAGAGCTCCTACCTTCTCTTCACCCGGATTTCCTGATTTGAACATTTTACCACAGTTGCTCCGTCCTCTCTCCTCCTCTCCCTCTCCAGTCAGTGAATCAGCATCCACCCAGCGCAGCCGTGCAGTCCCCAACTGCATACGTAGTTTCCAGGTGTTCCAGCTCCTGCAGCACACACTGCCTCGAGTCAGCCCGTCTCGTGCATCTCCTTCAAAACTTCCTGTCCCCCGCCTTTCAGATCTTTGACAGTAAAGAGTTCAGGCCTTTCATTCTGTAGGATGACCCTTGGCCTCCCGAGTCCAGCCAGGCTTTCCCCTGGGCCACGCGCTCTTGTCATGTGGATGTGGAAATGGTGCTGCAGGCTGCTTGGTGCCCTCACAGGGGGCGCGCAGTGTCCCAGCACTCGTGGCATTGACCTCCTCCACTTGGCTAAGTTGGTATTTGCCAAGTTTCTACACTGTAAAGTCACCGTTTAAAATTTTTGTCTTTAATTAGCATTTTGTAGGGGAGATGTGTGAAATAATACCAGTATCTGCCCCTCCTCAGACTCCCTCTTGCCAGCCTTAGCATCCCCTGGCGAGTCCTGCCCGTATCAGCTACCACTGTGATGGCTGCCGTGTGCGGAGCACCTCTTTCCATCTTTCTTCCCACATACGTTAGCCGTAAGGATGAGCTTCATTTCCCTTCTCCCCCATTTATTTATTAGCCATTTATTTACATGACTGTGGCCTTACTGAATCCCATTATAGTCAGTGGGTTGTAATCTGATACTCTCCTTTTTTTTTATTTTGGTGATGAAATCGTCCAGATTTGGCCAGCAGGAGCCCCTCCAGTCTCGCTTCTGTGTCTTTTTAACACACCCCTTCATTAGTTGAGCACTTCTTACTTTCTGGCCTATCAAGATGTTCTCGGCTCATCTTGTACTTTCCCTGCCCCACCCCTGGGGTCAGCCGGTAACTCGCCCCTCTCACCAGGGAGTCTGGTTCCTTGGAGCGTTGCACAGTGTCTGTAAGAGTCAGGTTTGGGTGCTGAGTGCTTGTTTGCTTGTGAGATGTCAGTGCCTCAAGGCCCGCAGAGCAGAGCCTATAGACACGGGGCTATGTGTGCGCACGTCTGCAGCCCTCTCCCCCACTTCTACAGAGCCGTGCCTCTGGGGAGGAGGCGTTCCTTCCAGGGGTGCCTTGTGCTCCCAGTTGGATGCAGGGTTATTTAGAGCTTGCTTTTCTTTTCTTTTCCTCTCCTTTTCTTCCTCTCTCTTCTTTTCATCTGTTCCTGTCTGTCTGTCTGTCTGTCTTTACACATGTACACATCTAAAACTATTTCTATCTTTGTGTATATGTATGTGCTGAAGACTTACGATTTCATACTACTTCCCTTTCCAGTCCGATGCCTCAGGTTCTTTCCAGCCTTCCCCTTTCCGTGTTTATAAATCCCTTCTCAGACATGAAGAAAGCCTGCTATCCTCACTACATTAATTTATTTGCCTTATATTGGTTAGTGTAGCTTTACTCTCCCGACCTTCCTGGCTGATCTCTGCATCCACCACCCTTCACCACCCCACTTCCTTGGACCGCCTACATGCAGACACCTCTGTGAGGCCCCTTTACCCCCTCACCGCCTCCCTTCCTTGGATGCTGGGTATCATTTTCTACATGTGGGGGGAGGGGGGCGAGGGGAAGGAAGATGAGAAGGCAAGGGATGGATTTGTTTCTTTAAGTGACTTTTCTTATATCTCTAGTTTTCAAACTTGGGTGTGCTGGTTTAAAAATGCAGAGAGTGAATGTCCGTATTTAATAGGTTTCCTAGCCATGCAGGATTCTGATGCTGGTGATTTATAGACCACACACTTCCTCACTGCGTTCTGCAGAGTCAGGGGTCTGTGAAGGAGGCCTTCCTTCCAGGGCGTGTTCCTGAGCCCCTGCGAGGTGCCAGATGCAGGGTCATTCAGGGCTTGCTTTTTTCTTCTCTTCTCCTTTCTTTCCTCTCCCTTCTTTCCCCTCCTCTTTCCTCTCTCCCTTTGTTCTTTTTCCTTCTCTTCCATTCTTTCGTCCCTCTCTCCCTCCATTCCTTGTTTCCTTCTATAGTTTTTTTTAAAACATTGTCTTCAGTTTAAATTTCTGGTGACACAAGTTTGCTGTGGGAAACCTTTCCAACATTTTTTTTTTTTAAACACAAACACCTGCTTTACTCTGTTTTAATTAGGCCTGTCCCATGTTGCACTTGTTTGTGCTTCAGCAGCAGGAACATACCTGTGCTGCTTAGACATTTGCTTGCTGCAGCTTGCCAGGTGTGTTTGATTACAGGAGAGTGCCGCGGTATAAAAGTCTGGGCTGAACTCTAGTTACAGAAACAGCATATTGAGTAGCCATTTTTAACATTTTATTTTAAGCAAGCAATCTCATGTACGGAAACATACTTCTCATCAAACAATTCGTAGCAATGATTTTTATTTAGTGTGCCCGTGCCCTCTTGTAAGCCTGAACACCAGGCATTTGAACTGTGGGGTGAAGCTCTCTAAGTGTCTGCGGACCTGCCGCAGCCTTGGCCGTGATCCTTGGAGCAGGAGAAATACACACACCTCCGTGGCTTTAGCTGATCCCTATCCAGCGTGACTTCAGGGTTTAGTTTCTGCGTCAGTTTCTCCATTTGGAAAATGTGCTGACTTAGAGCTTGCCTCAGCAGAGCGCGGTGGAAGTGACTGACTTGCTGCCTGCTGAGCTTGCCCAGCTCCCTTCTCAAGACACTGGATAAATGGGCAATAGTGTGATTAGTGTAATTAACATGAGAAGAAAACAAATAGCAAAATGAGTCACCTCCATCCTACAGACACTGGCCTCATATAGCTGTAGGGTATGTTGAAGCTCAGCTACCTTGGGAATGACTTTCATAAGACCTCATGAACCATCCCAGCACTGCCGGGGCTCTGAGGGGGCTGCGCTTGACTTGGGACCCCGCATCAGAGCCAGCAGACCATGCAGTGGTTGTTTTCTGCTCACCCCAGACCTCTGCTCAAGGGCTTCCCAGGGCTTGCAGTAGAGAGGAGGAGAGTCCAGGTAGAGTCACTGCAGTAGGACATGGTTTTCACACACATCCAACTCACACCTACTGGGGTTCTCCAGCAATTCCTTATTTTAGTCTTACTTTGGGTTTTCCTTTCTGGTAATCCTAGTTAAGGGTGTCAGAGCCAAACTAGGTTAAATTGATCTGGTCTTGAGTAAGAAACTGAATAACTGAAATAAAAATTTTGTAGGGGTCCAGTCTAGTAACTATGTCTAGAGAAAGAACCATTGTTGCAGAGAGAGCCAAAAACTGCAGGCAAGCATATTGCCCTTGCTCTACAGGGTGGTCTCAGTGGGACACAGGGAAATATCACTGCCTGCCATGACCTTTCACAAGGCAATTGGCCTGGGTCAATGGTAGGAGCTTTTTAGTGTAGCCTTCTTAAGACAGGTTTAACCTCCCGCTTGAGTTTGCTCAAGGCTGCTGGGAGCAGTATACCAGAAATGGGCTGGCTTTGACAATGAGCATTTATTAGTTTAAAAGCTTACAGTTCCAAAGTGGTGAAAGCGACCACATCTAGGCGCCATCAGGAGACCAGCCGCCGGCGATCCTGGAGTCCTTTCTCTCACGGCAAGGCCCACGGAGGCACCTGCTTCTCTCCGGGTCTTGCTGCTTCAGCTGCTGGCAGCTCTGCCTGTGGCTTCCGCTCTCCCGGGGTCCTCTCTGAGCTCCTGCACTCCTCTCCGTCTCTGTGGCCTTTTCTCTGTGTGTCTGCTGCCTGTTTTTCGTGTGAATAAAGGACTCCAGCAAGAGGAACAAGACCCACCCTGGGTCATGCCTCACCAAAGTAATCCATTCGAAGTCCCCCAGCAGTATCCACTCAGTCACAGGGTCCCACACACACTGGAATGGATTAGCTTCAAGAACATGATCTTTTCTGGGATCCACAAGAAGCTTCAAATTGTCACACCTCTTTGCTCAAAAAGCAAAGTGTTCACCTGTTTGGCTCAGCAATGTCAACAACAGCTACAAAATGAGCTGGGTCATCTCATGCTGACCCTTCTTCTTTACCCTTTCCTGCTTTGTGAGAACCTTGATCTGAGAATAATTTCAGCAAGAGTTTGGCAGGGATAGCGGTAGCTGTGAGAGCATTCCCAGGCTCAGCCTGGAGGTCCAGGCCCTGCAGGCCACAGCAGGCCAACCCCTGCAAAGAATCAAAGCTTCTAATGTTGGCTTTGGGTCGGTGCAAATAGTGCCGTTCATTTCATAGCAGTTTGGAAGAAGGGTCACCGTTCCTTTATGACAGGCCAAGTGTAGTCATTTCTAACCATGCCATTTAGCATTTACGACTTTCGCCCATGTCTGTTCTATCGTGGGCATATCATTCCCTAGCACTTTCAGATCTAAAACATCACATTTGGTCTTTGGGTGGCTACTGCTTTTGCAACTTAAACAATACACTCCGGACACTATTTTCTTTCCTTAGATTACAGCGTCATTCTTACTTGTACAGGTGAAGAATATTCTTTCTAGAGACTTTTCAGCTCTAATCCAACTTAACGGGGAATGTGGATATTGAAGTACCAGAAATAAGAATGGGCAAATCTCTGTGAAATTTGGTGGAACTTCTTCTAGGTGTGTAGAAATCCAAGTTAAAAAACCTACATGCAGTTTCAATTAAAGTAAATTTTCAAAAACTAAACCATTGTTCTAGATTTTAAGCAGTTAAGTTTCCTCTTAAAAATCAGGAGCAAACATACTCTTGATATGGTCATTTTAAACTTCTCTTTAATCGTTCTTTTTGCTTTGTTTGTCTTTGCATTTTTCTTGACTTTTTTGGGTGTTAGATCTGATCAGGTCATACACTTGAACAATGTTAATCTTTCTGAAATGTAGCTTCCATTGCCCTTCAAACCCCCCAGCTCTGAATTCTAGTTAACAAAGAAACAGAAAAGAGCAGAAAAAGTGAGCTGATTTGAGCTGTTCAAAAATTATAAAAGTCTTGATTTTTGTTAATAAAGGTTGATTTTCTTTTTGTACCTCTTTTCCTTTTGTGGAACAGTGTTTGAGTTCATGGAAGCTGGAAACACTTTTTTAAACAAAACATGCAATTTAAGTGAATTCATCCACTGGTTCTGTAGTTAGATAAATCACATCACATAAATATGTTAATTGTCTAGTCCTTAAATTATATATGAATTATTTGTTTTGTATGTCCTTTACAGTATCTTCTTTGGGTAATTCTGAACCATTTCAAATCTTTCATTTCTGTACAGTAGAACAGTAGGTGTCATAAAAATCTAACATTTTTTCTTTTCACATGATTTTCTTGTACTTATGACAGACATTTTGATAAAAGTTACTTAAACATATGATATCCTTCCTGTTCTTAAATAAATACTTTTTAAATTGACAGATCTATGAAAGCTATGTTGAAATTTAATGGAATTATTTCTGAAAAAGTTTATTGGAGAAATTCTACTTAAGAACATGCATTTGAAGTTCTGCGCTGTTTTTCGAGGGTGCGTGATGTGTTCTCTTGCCCATGATCTTTACTGCCCTGCTGCTGCCACCGTCACAACCAGCAGGTGACAGCATCAGGGATGGCACCAACAGGGACACTTCCCTGCTCACGGATTCCCAGAAGGCGGCATTTTCCTTAATGAGTTGTCTTATATTAAGATATTTATGCATTCATTTACCACCGCCACTCTGCCCGTGAGCATGTCTGTTCTAAATCCAGTAATGAGATCTGCTGCCGAGATCTTTTAAACAACTGCGAAATCACCCAAGCAAAGAGTGGTCCATTGGAAGATTGTTCCTCCGGTTATGTCTTCCATTCCAAATAGTAGAATATTTATGGTGTCATGGATGCCTCTGGAAACCTGGCGAGGGCTGGGAACCCGCTTGTCATTTTGTATGGGCTCTCGATAGAGGTTTACCTTCCTCCTGCATGAAAGAAGTGCAGAGACTGGCATTCCGGGGTTGGCGGGTGGCCCTGTCAGTATGGGGGTCTCTGGGTCCTTCTTTCTGTTTTGCCTTTTTCAGTGGGTGGCTGCCGTCCTTAAGATGTTTGTGTGTTAAATTGAGCCCAGCTCAAATAATTACAAAAAAGAGGAACGCTTTTCATTATGTCCACATTTCAGGGCATGTAGCCTCTCTGACTCCATCACAATAAACTTCCCAAATCAGTCATTGTTCCCACCTCCTCAGAATCACTGTATCAAAAAGTGCCCACACAGGTTTCAGTGGTCGGTGGGGCCAGTTGAGAACCCCTGCTTTAGGAAACCGCCATTCCCGCTCTCTTTCTTTTAACGCGTGCCTCCTGCTAACGAGAGGTTGGCTTGGTTCTTTTTTGTACCATCTTATCTTTGGTTATGTCAGCTTGGCTTGTTTCCTCTTGAGTTTTGCTATGATGTACAGATAAATGTACAGATAAATTCAGCTGTAAAGCCTGAAGCTATAGTGAGTACTTGCAACAAAGAGATCAAATTCAGACATTGAAGGAATAACCAAACATGCTGCATTCCAGTGCTACTTAGGCTAAAGGAGGGTTAAAGCAGGGATTAGGAGTCTCGCTTCTCGCCTGCCCCCGTTGGTTGCTGGAGGCTTCCTGTGGCAGCCTGGTCCATTCACCCACCCCTTCCTTTCCCTCCTCGCTCCAGGCCTTGCCTCTGAGCGGTGTTTGTGGCTAATTGGCTCCTCTCTTAACTAGCAGCCCAAGGAAGCTTTCATATTCAGATACGTATTCTTTGTCATGGTGAAGAGGACATACTTAAGGAAGCCCCTGGTCACACAGCCTGGTTTTGTTTCATGGCGCAGTCCTCTGGGTTCCCCACCACCTCTGGAATCATCGTTCATAAATCTCGAGTCACTTAAAAACACGAAAAATAAATAGTGCCGGTCTTTCCATGTTCCTCCCTTACCTGCTCTTATTTCTTTGGTCTAAATGCTTTCATTTAATTGTAATTCAGTAATTAACTGCCATAGCATTAAAGTCTATTTTAGAAAATGATGACATTTTAGTTAAAATTACTTTTAAAAAATAATACACCCAATAAAAGAGATTGTCGTGTTTTCCATACTATATAATTTAGTATTTTTATTTTCTTTGTATTTTGTGGAGTAAAATTGCTCTCCAGCTATATCACAAAGTTTAAGTACATGTTCTTTACCTAGTGCTAGATTATTGATTTTTTAAAATTCAGAATTCACAATTAAAGTTTTGCTCCATTGTGATGATATTTGTTGTATTCTCCCTAATGTAGTATCTTGAGAGAAAAATAATGCTTTAAATATTAATTTGCAATGCATTTTGATGTCAGCTGATTCACGTCATTTAAGGCAAATGTTTGTTTATTATGAATAACATCTACTACAACGACCTAGTCAATGTTTAATGATAATGTTCTTTTATATTATCTTAATGTTTTATAACATTTGATTTCTTGATGGCATTGGATAACTGATAGTTTGTTTTAAGTTTATTTATAAAATATGCCTTGAGTAAAATCAAGCATGAGGTGTGTTTGTGTGTGTGACGGTCTGTGTGGAATGTGTGTGAGCATATGCGAATGTGCATGTGCATATGACTGTGTGTGCACATCTGATGGCAGAGTCTGCAGCATCGCATGGACAAAGCTGCACATCTGCAATAACCACTGAATTCTGTTGCCGCACAGGTGAGCCAAGATGGGAAGTCCCTCCTTGACAAGCTCCAGCGGCCCTTGACTCCCGGCAGCTCCGATTCCTTAACGGCCTCTGCCAACTACTCCAAGGCGGTGCACCACGTCCTCGACGTCATCCACGAGGTGCTGCACCACCAGCGGCAGCTTGAGAACATCTGGCAGCACCGCAAGGTGCGGCTCCACCAGAGGCTGCAGCTGTGTGTCTTCCAGCAGGATGTTCAGCAGGTCAGTTTTCCAGAGAGCTTTTCTTTACAGGGAAATTACTTGTCCTCAGTGGAGAGAGCGTCATCCTTGTCCCAGAATCCTGATAGAGTTAGTAGGTTCAGTGCAGGACTTGGGAGGAGAGCTCTCAAATGCCATGCACTTGCTTCGTGGTCTGGCATGTCATAGCCAACAAAGTGGGGGAGTCAGTTATGCCAGTATGTGGCCCTACTGCTGTGGTTTCCTCAGGAAAGTGTCGCCCAGGAACTCATTGCTCCTCCTGTCTTTTTGAAAAAAGTCTGATGGCAGATTTTAGTGCAGATGAGGCTGTGACTAGCTCTAGATGTTGATTAGATGATGGCTACTTTTCCACAGCCTCAAAGGCAGTGTAATCCGGGCAGAGCTGGTCACCAGTAAGTGCTTGATTGAATGAGCAAGAACGCAGACATAGGTCAGCAGTGGGGGCTGAAGGGAGGTGTGTGCGCATCCTGCCTGCACATGTACCCAGTGACCTACACGTGAAGTGCGTGGCTTTTGACTTGCCTGACACGGAGGCTGCTGGCTGGGTGTGCATTTATGTGCCAGGTAAAGTATCGGCCACTTGGGATGCTCTAGGGATCCAGATTCTGTTTTGTTTACATGTTCCTGGGGTTGCTAGGCCCCTTGATTATGGTCTTAGCTCCAAATGTTGACGTTTCCTGGCAGGCTGCAAAGGGAGTAAACGAGAGGGCTTACAGGCCAGCCTTCTGGGTGAGCAGGACGGAGCTCAGAGGTGTCCTACCAGGAGGTGAACAAGCTGCCTTAAATTCACATGTTTATACCGTGACCCATGTCTAGAGATTCTCCACGTATGGCTGTTGGGACCTAGCACGCCTAGACGATATATAGCAATAGGCGTATATTCACAGGGTAAGAATTGGGGTACAGGCGGTAAATGTGAACACCAACTGAGCACTTTTTCTTAAACCATAAATGTCATTTCCTGCATTTGAATGGAGACTTAGAGGAACCCCTGAGCCACGAGGAACCCCTGAGCCACGACTGCCCTCTCACTGGGAACTCTTGATTTGTACAGCTTTGGACCAGGCTTGATGTTTCAGTGCAGGACTTTTGTGGATTCCTCATGGAAAGGATGGAGAAAACAAACACCCTGGATTGGTAATCGCCCTATAGTATTGGCAGATTCTCTCCCTTACTGGGCTGCCCGTGTGCATCTCCCCACCGCCTAGGCCAGGGGAGCTCGGCAGCTTTAGCGTCATTTGAGCCACTCCTTCATTCACTCCACAGATATTTACTGAGGTTTCATTTAAGACATTTCCAGCAAAGTGCTCAAGACTGGACTGTTGTCATGAAAGACATGTTCTCTTCCCTCATGGAGCCCCCAGTCCAGTGGGGAAACAGTCGCCGTACACAGCAGTTACAATCCATCATCTGAGAGCCATGATGGGTGTGCCCAGCATGGCGAGAGGCACAGCGAGAGGAGGAAGGGTCTGTGCCCAACCTGAGGTGGGGAAGGACGCTAGGAAGCTGCCCAGAGGAGGTGAGTCAGAAGCCCGATCTTGGCCCCAGTAGGTGAAGCACATCAGGATTTTGTTCCAGGAGGTAAAGCAATTGTGCAGCGGCCCAAGGGAGTGAAAGAGCCCTGAGGCCCTTTGGGAAAACTACAGAGGCAGTGATGACCCAAAGAAAAGGAGCCATATCACAAAGGGTTTTGTGTGTCAGGCCACAGGGGTGGGCCTTATCCGGAAGGCTGTCCAAAGGCACTGAGGACGTTTTGGGATTTAGAAAGATCCCTTTCTGGATTTAGTTTCACTTGGCAGTTGTCAAGGGAAGTTGAGGGGTGGAGAATGGGCAGACATTGGGTTCACTTTGGGATATGTTGAGTTGGAGGCATCTGCAGGTGGTCATGGTGGAAATGCCTCAGGCAGTTGCCTTTTTGGGACTTGCTCACAAGAGAAATTGGAACAGGGCGTAGAGATGTCAGAAGTGCTTGAAGATGTTAAGCATGTTAAGAGAACGGGTTGCTTGACACCATCTGCCTTAGTCTGCCAGGGCTGCTGTGACAAATCCCACGACATGGATTGTCTTAAACAACAGGGATTCATTGTCTCACAGCTTTGGAGCCAGGAGTCCAAAAGCAAGGCATTGGCAAGGCCAAGCTTCCTCCAAAGCCTGTAGCACTCTGATGGCAGCAGTCTTCTTTTTCACAGGACTCTGTCTCTGGCATCTCCTGACTTCTGACTTCTACTTGCGTGTCCAGTTGCCTTTGTTTGTAATTACTTCAGCCATGCTGGGTGAAGGCCCCCCCGATTCGATTTGGCCTTATATAGGTAGGCTCTTCAAGGAGCCTTTTCACAAGGAAGTCCACAGCTTCGTCTTCAGAGGTCCTCTTTACAGATGGGTCATGCCCGCAGGACCAGAGGTTCGACTTAAGGGACATGATTCAGTCCCCAGCGCCATCTGTGATGGGCTGCGTGAAGTTATCACTGAAACGGAGCTGTGGGCGTATCTGTGCTAATAGCGTGCGCAGAGGACGAGGATAGGATAGATGGGAGGGAAACAAATTGTGTGTGTGTGTGTGTGTGTGTGTACGTAAGTGTACATATATACACAAACATACGTGTAGCTTCTTTGCTGTTCATGACTGAAAGCAGGGCTTGAACATGTGTGATCAGGCTGCTCTCAGCTACCAGCACATACACTCTTAACACATGCGATGGCGCAGGACCTCACGTAGAGATTCTGTGCATTTTGATCTCGAAGCAGATCATTCTCAGTTATATTTATCTGTGGGAATAATGCCAGTGTTGCTTATATCAGTGTGTTTCATAATTTGTTTGGTTTGTCTGCTTTCTGAATACTTAAACAATAAGCTAATCATGCTTCTCTTCCCCTGGAAGACAGTGCAGTCCATGGTGCACATAATATTAATGAAAAGTGGATTTTATGACTATTCATTTTTTAAAATTTATTGAAGTATATCACTCATACATAAACATACACAAACAATAAGTATATAGCAATAGTTGCGAACTTACAAAACAAACATCAATGACATCATACAGGGCTCTTATACCTTGCGTTGTTGTGAAACATTCTTAAATTAATGATTAAAGAGCATCCTCAAAATGCTACTACTAACCAAAGTATCTTACATTTGATATATTTCCCCCCCAACCCACTTTATTATTCTATTATTATTATTATTATATATTTTGAATACACATAAACAAGTGTATAGTAAAAGTTTTGAACTTGTGAAGCAAACATGCATAACATCTTACAGGGGTCCCATACATCAACCCAATACCAACACCTTGCATTGTTGTGAGACATTTGTTACAAATGATGAAAGAATATCAGCAAAATCTTACTACCAACTATAGTCCTTATCTTGCATTTGGTGCATTCCCCCCCCCCATTATTTTTTTTTTTAATATGTTTTTATGACAGAAGTTGTAAACAAGCATGCGTATGTGCGGAATTCCCATACAACACCCCTCTATCAACATACCACATTGTGGTGGAACATTTGTTACAGATTTTGAGATAATATCATCAGACTATTACCAGATCCATAGCATGCATTTGGCACACTTTTTTCCATACTCCCCCATTATCAACACAGTCCATCTTTGGCACAGATGCATGAATGTTATATTACTACTGTTAACTACAGTCCATAGGTCACTCCAGCTGTATTTTACCCATGTTTCTCCACATTCCCACCACCCTGCAATAGTGATGTACATCTGCTATAGCTCACAAAGGACACTCCTGCATCTGTACCATCAACCACAATTCTCATCCACCTCTGGGTTTACCGCGTCATTCAGTCCCTAGATTATTCTCTAGCTTTCTTTCAATTGACATTTGCATCCCTAGACTACCATTTTCAGCCACATTCCAATTTGTAAACCAGCTGTTACTCACTATAATGTGTTTCCATCAACTCTATACATTTCCACACTTACAATAAAGTTAGTTAAAACTTCTACATACATTAAATGTCGGTAGTCCATCTCAGTCCTCCTCTTATCTCCTTTAATAATCCACCAACTACCACCAGGTTTTGAAAATATTTTCCTACATTTTCTTCTAGAAGCTTTATGGTTCTTGCTTTTATATTTAAGTTTTTGATCTATTTTGAGTTAACTTTTTGTATAAGGTGTGAAATTAGGGGTCCTCTTTCCTTATTTTAGCTATGGATATCCCATTCTTCCAGCATCATTTGTTGAATGGACTGTTCTGCCCTAGCTGGGTGCGTTTGGCAGGCTTGTCAAAAATCACTTGACCATAGTTGTGAGGGTCTGTTTCTGAACCATCAGTTCGGTTCCATTGGTCTATGTGTCTATCTTTATGCCAGTACCATGCCGTTTTTTACCACCGTAGCTAGGTAATATGATTTAAAATCCTGAAGTGAGAGTCTTCCAACTTGCTTTTTCTTTTAAAGATGTTTCTGGCTAATTGGAACCCCTTACCCTTCCAAATAATTTTGAAAATCATGTTTCCATTTATTTAAAAAATGCTAGTGGAATTTTTTATGGGATTGCATTGAATCCGTATATCAATTTGGGTAGAATTGACATCTTAATGATATTTAGTCCTCCAGTCCATGAGCATGGAATGTTTTTCCAATTACTTAGGTCTTTTTTTATTTCTTTTAACAAGGAGTTGTAGTTTTTT
>JAQZBX010046768.1:0-20662 GCA_029593785.1 Cabassous unicinctus | reverse complement strand
TTATCACATCCTGGCAGAATCGTCACTGTCATTTATGATCATCATAGCATAGTTTGGATCTATTCTAGTCATATTTTAATAAGATCTATCTAATTTTAAAAATCAGTTAAATTGAAATATTTGCCTGATAATACATATATGGAATTTATTCTTTTCCTACAATTTCTCATTTTATTAAAATATTACAAATGATTTGGCTATGGTGTGAAGGTAGTATGTTCCATTTTATTATTATACCTGATTAAATTGCAGGTTCTCATTTTACTCAGCATTCAATTTTGTCTGACTTCCAAACATTATAACATTGCAACCACTATACAAACTAAAGAATATGGAATTAGGTTCAGTTTCTTATGATTCCATAATCACTTTATGTGAGAATGAGCTTATTTTCTTTACATGGAACAAAGTATCTCAAATCACAGAACTCTAGCTGCTGAATAGTGGTTAAAATAATTGTGCGTGAAATAGATTGATTTAAGATAGTTGGTACCATCTATCATAAAATTTTAAGAAGCTTGCTGGCCTAGAAAACTGGCTATAGTTTTCATTAAATTGAAATATAAAAATAAAGTATGAAGTCAATGTAATATTTGAAAGCATTCAGATAACAAAGACAATAGACTTTCATTTCATACTATTTATTTTAACAAACTCTTTAACCCTTATTTTAAGAATAATCTAAATTACATTTGATATTAAAATATTGAACTTTATTTACCATAATGCTGAAACATTTAAATATCTTCATTGCAAATTTTTTTTAAATGACTCATAAAATGTCCTTGGTAGATATGAAAGAGTACATAATACAGAAGAAAGCAAAACTCTGCGCCTGCAGGACGTGAGATCTGATGGATTAAACAATAAAGAAGTCAAGCACTATAGAGGAGAAAAGTGGACCCTGGTGTCTAAGAAAAATAAGACTGATACTACCTTAATAATACACAGGATGGAAAAGAAAAAGGTATAGTTTGGAAACAATCATAATAAAGTCAAGGTATTAAAGAAAAGGATGGTAAGCTAAGATGAAAATATTGAACTATCAATGTAAGGTGATGTTTCCTATAAGACAAATACAATAATGAGACAGGAAAAACAATTCAAAAAATGTCAGCGAGAGATAGCTTTAAAAAGAAAAAAATGATTTATAGGTTGCAATTTAACATTTAAATGGACTATCGGGAAAGATATTAAAACATGTGTTCAACTTACAAAAACATGAATAATATGTTATAATCTATATAATTAGCTAAGAATTCCTATTTTCTTCTTAAAAATCATAACTTAAGTAAATGATGCATGCAATATTTTATTAATACATCTAAGAAAAATCTAAAGAGCACCAAATAAAGTCTTCCAAGTGAAGAGATTATGTAGTCACTCATGAATACAGTATGGATCCCTCACTCCCAATTTGGTTTGTATGCCAAGCCTGATTATGCCATTTATTCACCAAGAGGGTATGAAAAGGTTTGTCACTAACATAATGATGCTCTCTGGGGAAAGCAGAGCAGGCTCCTAAGCTGGTCCAAAAATGGATTGAGAGAGAAAGGAGGGGTGACTTGTTTGGGGGTTTTATTGTGATATGGGCCTAACGGTTGGGTTTGCGTGGTATGCCTGGTATGAATTTCCCACTATTGCCAAGGAAGGGAGAAATCGGGCTTTCTTATCAGCTTATTCAAATATGGGGAAAGAGGGGAAGATAGAGAGGTGGGACTTGAAAAATTTTCAGCAGTCAAATATCAGAAATGGAGCCAGTGTCTTTATTACAGAATATCTCATTGTAAGTATGCATTATATCCAAGTAAACTTAAAACTAAAGTTTGAGAGGTATTTTATACCTACTCTGAAATGCCTTAATACTTCTTAGTATGTATGTCTTTTTTTGAATACTTAATAATTCAGAATGTATGCCATCTATTCTTTTTATTTTTTTTTCTTTAATAACTCATTTTCTCCCGTAACACAACCTTGGGGGTTAAGTAAACTCTCTTCAATAAACATAAATTACTCTGCTTGCTATCTGCAAATGTGTTGGTGAATCTCAAAAATAGAAAAATGTCAGTCTTTTAGAGGTGGTGACTTTTTTTGTAAATATCCCCCACATGATTATAATTCATTTAAATTCATAGGGGAATTTTACCTCTTCTTTCATCGGACTTTGAAAAAAACTGCTATCCAAGGAAATAAAGTAATAATTTGAACTATTCCTGAACAATCCATTTGCTTTTACTGTGGAAACTATATTTTTATATCATTATCAAAATAAAGTGCTATTCAAGTTTTCTGTTTTTTTTTTCCATAAAGACAAATATATATATATATTTAGAGAGAGAGAGATCCACCGTCAGCTGTTTCTCCTTTCTCTTTTTTCCGTGCATCTGAGCAGAATTCTTATTTGCCTGAAACTATGAAAGTCAACCTGTAAGGGGGGCACTGTTTTGAAAGCTGGAATAATGGGGTTGTGTTTGGAGTTCATTTTCATTTCCTATACACATTTGCTTGCATAGACCTGTACCATAGCTAGACATCTATGAGGACTGACTGATTTTGAAAGGCCAATGATAAAATAAATGAACATTTGAAGGTAAATTCAGTGCACGAAGTCCTGGTTAAACTTGCCTTGTTTATCTGGCTTTGATTTCTAAAGCGTGAAAACCCTCTTTAAAATGACATTTATGATCCCCTCAAACTGCATGTTGCTGCTCACTTTAGTCTCCCTAAAAGTTTTTTTTTTTTTGCAGTACAAAATCCTCATGAGATTAATACCTTCTTTTGGGTTTACTAGCCCATCTAGTCAAACCCTGCCTTGCTTCAAACACTGCCCTAGTTACTCTTCCCAACAGACAGAGCAATTACTTTTTCTTTGCTTTGCTCTTTGCTGCCCTCACCTGACTGAGACTGTCTTCTTAAAAACTTTCGAAAAGAATATGGTTAGGTCAAAACCAAGCTTAATAGCTTTAAAATTCATTTCTTTTAAGGTTGTAAAACAAGACAGTAACATACACAGAGTAAGAAAAGGCAGAAATAAATTAAATAAATAAATAAACAAACCCTTTAGTCATACTGTATGACTAAGAGATGTTAGTGAAAGTCTAAGAGAATAACTCTGCCCTATTTTTTTGTCAATCCTAAGAGGCCTCCATTGTTGACATACACCTCCCTCAGTATTGTAATTCCAAAAATTTGGATGCATATTGTTCTGTGTTTTTCTTGGTGATTTAAGAGTAAAATTTATTATTTTAAATAGCCCACATTGTAAAAAGAAAAAAAAATATTACTAATGAGCTAATTCTCCAGAGACAATATCTATTTACATTTTCTTATGGTCCTATCTAACCTTTAGTCATAAACATACAAATATTATGTATAGAATATTTTATATACATACATATATAATATTGCATATTTTTAAAATGAGGAAGTGCTGTTCTTTTATTTCTACGCATTTTTGTCTAAATTCAGGTCATTTATAGTTTGTGTAGATTTAGATCCAAGCCATTAATTATTCAAATTTGTATCCAAATGCATTGCATGTCCAGATATCTAGAATTTTACCATCTTGTTCCATGTCTGTTAAATGCTAAGGACACATAGTTTGGGGAACTACAAAAATCTGAGTACCTGCCTTTCTTCATTACAAGGTTTCCTAGCTCTCTGAAGGAGAGCAGTGACAATATGGATCATTGTAGAACTCCATAGAAGAGTGTTAATTAGCTCTTTGACAAAGTTCCTGGATGCCTCTATGACTAACACTAGACTGTTTAAGTGACGATTTAGATAACAAGGCTCAATATTTGAATTTTAGAAATGTATATTGATGTAATGATACATACTATCTAATAAAAAAAGGTTGAAATTTAAAAATTTTCTCCCTTTAAAGCCAAATATTTTTTAGTTATTACTTAACTTTCCCTAAAACTCAATTATATATTAACTGGAGCTTGAAAAAAAAACAAAAAAACATTTAAACTAGTCTAAGAAGAATTAAAGAATACTATAGTTTTCAGTGTTTTCCAGTCATGGAGAAAAACTCTGGACTATAATTTGCCCATCTTATCTCAATACAGATCATGGCTCTATAACACTTGTTTTGACAAAATGTGTTTGGAGTTCACAGTATTGGCAGATGCCCCCACTCAGGTGGTTGTGTTACCCATGTGTAAAATCCTCAGTCTGTGCAAAATTAGAAAACACATTATGATATATCTTACTGTCCAGGATTAGCCTGAAAGTGCCAGCGAATTATTAACAGGGAATGATGCATGCCAATAACTACAAAAATGCAACTGTTCCCTCAAATCAATGATTCCTACCTCTACAATTATTGACAAAAACTTGACTAAGTTCCACTTTACACACTGAAAATTATCCCTGGCCTCTATCTCTCCATTCAAACAAATGGTTTCTGGTATGGCACAGGTACCATGGATTTAACCCAAATTACTCTCAAGGTGTGCTTTAACTGTCATACACAATTTAAGGGGGATGAGCACTTTAAAGAGGAAGAAGCAAAACCAGAAAATGTCATTATCTCTTTCTACAGATTCTGCCAAGCTTCCATTGGTTCACAATTGAGTCTCTATTATACATAAGAGAAATCTTAAAATGAAATAGTATAGAATAGAAGCATAACTACAATTATGACCTGATTATCTCTTCTCTCCACCTATGTTCTCCCCAGCAAAAGAGGTGGGAATAACCACAAAGTGACCTTAGATACGATTGCAATTATAATTGCAATTGTAATTTCTGCCTACATCCCAAAGATTGTGAAATACTTTAGGACTCAAAGGCCACTCTTGGCACCATTATATACCAGGCTTTTTTTGATAGAAATATTTCCCTAACTAAGGCATTTGCATCTAGAGCTTAGGCTACCTGCATTCTACTCCACTGGAAGAGAGAAATGCTTATAATAAATCTGTTCAAATAGAAGTCATGCGACCAAATCTCTCTTGCCTTCCATTCATTTTCAAAAGCTTTCTAACACACTTTCAATTAATCCACCACCAAGAATCTCTGATTATTACACCATCATTGCAGATTAGGCAACTGTTACCTAGAGGGGAAGAGATTTTGTTAATGTTAAGCACTGTGTCGATGCTTGAGCCATCTCTATAACCCAAATTTCCTGAGGTCAGTTCTTCTCTCTTCTTCGTGCAACTTGCATCATACATGTAAGAGCATGCCTGCTTCATATATGTAAACTATTTTTAAATACCTGTTACTTATATACATTTTAAATTAAAATTATTTGTTTTATCTAAGGTAAAAAGCATACACCTTGCTGAAGTGTATTTTATCAGTGACTTGTTTATGGTTCACAACTTTGTGACGTATATAGGTTTAAAACTTTGTCATGGAAAATATACTAGGTATAAGAAAAATACATCATTAAAATGGATGCTGGATATATTTCAGAACAGTGAAGAGATATTTTTCAAAAGTGAAAATAAAATAATTAAGATTAAATGCTCCAGGAAAATCTAACTGATGCTTTCCAGTTAGTTTAGAGGGAATGTCATAATACCCCCTAAAACTCATTCGTTCAGCATTTGAAGTGCTGTTTTAAAGGATGATTTATCCAGTTCTCTTTAAAACCTGTCAATTAGCATGGTATTAAAGAATAAAGAGGAGTACTGACTGGGACTGATCAAAACAATCACCAATTGATTCTCTTTCAAATTGAGGGAAAAATATGTTTGTGGTAAAATCATTTTAACTCTGTTTAAAAACCTTAAGTTTTCTCTTTAAATGTTGATCAAATTGTTTGCTTTAGAAGAGATGCAGGCCCATTAAGAAAACTATTTTGAATTTCGAATTTTGAATTTCAAACCTGTTCTTCAAGAAGCAGACTGAGAAAGCACTCATTGCTAATGAAACAATTGAATTCAAGTTTCAATTCTCAAAAGAGCCAGATTGGGAGATCAAAGGGAAGGGGAAAAGCTTGGGTTAAGTCACTAAAGTTGCTGTGAAACAGTTTTCAGTCTTGCAGAGATAAAACAAAACAGAAAAACACATGGGATTACACATACACAGCTACTCAAAAATTCCCCTCATTTTAAAAAAAAATATTTCTATTTGTTAGAAAATGGAGTAAGAAACATTCAAACACTACAGCAAGAAAATTATTTTCATGAGAAGGAATTAAAAAAAAAAAATCTCTTTATGAAAAATGTTGTACCTGGAAGACCCATTTTCAATGTTGATTGCTGCATTAAAAAAATACCAACAAAAACACCCAAAACTAAAGAGCTTAAAAATTAAGAATTTATTCTTTCTCCCTATTTCATATATTAACTGTGCAGTTCTGCTGGTATTGCCTGGGTGCACTGAAGTGGATGCTTTCAGCTGATGGATTGGCTGAGCGCTGCCAAAAGGGAGCCTGAGACAGGCTTTCCTTCCTGCTTTTTGATCAAGAGGTTCTGCATTTTCATTTTGCAATGAGTCTTGAAAATTATGTAGCAGGAACTAAGTCAAGAGAAGAAACAGGGAGATAGGTTAGAAAGGCAGCAATTTAAGGTATGAGGTGAAGGTGGCTCTGAACAGGAATGGAAGTGGTGCAAAGTACTTTGGACTCAATATATTTTGACTATAAAGTCAAGAGAACTTTCCAATGAATTGTATATAGGATGTAAGAGAAAGAGAAAAGGCATCAGCATCAAGATTTAACACTGTCCAGATTTACTTTTGTCTTCATGATACACATTTTCTACATGTAGAGATTCAAAAGAGCCCTGTATTCAGTACCATAGCCAAAGTTCATTCCAACTCTCGATAACTAACACTAATTTACTAGTATTGTGCCTACTACTAAATTACTTAATCCTCTCACACCTCAATCACCTCATCTATAAATCTGTAATACAGTGTTTTATTATAAAAGTAAAAGAAATTATTTATATGGCATAATATCTAAAATGTAAAGATTATTATCTCGACCTTGTGATATTATGACAGTATATGTTTACCTCGCTGCAAATAGGTGAGTGATATTAAGGTTCCTTTTCACTAACAATTATTACCTCTTTTGTTGGCTATATCTCACTATTATGAACTGTTCTTTCCCCCAAATCACTTGTATATTGACATTTGTCTTTACCACTCCATTTAGCTTTATATTCTAGTGGGATGGAAAATCAACCAATGTTCATTATATATTATTCATTCAGTACTGGTCTAGTTGCTGTGGAGATATGGAATGGGTCTTTAAATTTCCCAGAGCAATAAGTACTAATTTCCTGCTATTCCAATTCCATTTCCTGATAAGAATGGGCTGGTAAGTCAAAATGCACTTATAGTAACCTGAGTTTCTTTATTAGGTTACTTAACCTACCGTCACAGGATTATAAAACCCCTCTCTTTGAATTGTCTTCTTGAGAACATTCTAAGAGCAGATCACCTATATATCTGATTGGAACTCCTTCCTTCTTTTCCAGCCTTAGGCACAGAAAATGAGGATATGGAAAATGGTTTCCTAAATACTACACTTTTTGGAATAACCATCTTCCTCCAAAAGAAGAAAAATAAGTGGTGTGGAAATAAGTTTTTATATATTTAAACTTCACAGTCACTTTTTAATCAAGAGATAAAATTATTGAGTAGTTAATAATTAGTACTGCTACAATTATGATTCTATGTGAGGAGATTATTCCAACGAGGATTCAATGGTATCATTCTTGAAACACTGATTTTTTTTCTTTACTATCTTTTTTTTTTAAATTGTAATCCTAATTTGACAATGAACTCTTGAAATCAGGCAGAGGACTGGTGGGGTTGAGGAAAAAGGGAGATTTTCAACTATTTTGGAGGGACACATCTGCAATCATAATATGATCTATTGTGGCATCTCAAGATATATGCAAAATGCAATCCTGTTTAGAAACAGGATAAAGAAAGGCATAGAGTCCAGGATCCAGTGGGGCATCTCTAGGTCAATGAGCAGACCAGCCTATGGAAAAACTGCATGGTAGAAGTCGTGATAATACATGCATTGATCAGGGAAAAAAAACAAACCAAAGCAAAGCAAAGCAAAAAACAAAACAAAACATGTCATTGCGAAAAGGCTTTGATGGATTGGGAGTAAAACCAATAGAACAATGCTGTAAAGAAAATGATGTTATGCCTACAAAATTCATGTTCAATTGTTTTCTGTATAGAACTCTGAAAAGATTTTCATAAGATCTGAGAATAAGTTGAACAATGATGATCTTTTATTAGTTTACCAAGAAATAGCAAAATGTTTTGGTTCATTATCTATAAGCAGTTTAAAAAGTCATTTTCATGAGATTAAGAAATGTCACAAAGACCCCAGACTGATCAATATGACAGCATCATATCAGTCTTAATCATCACTCTGTCCACATGGCTCTTGTAACCAATATATAGAAAATACTAGAAATATATATATATTTATTTATTTTTTAATTAACAAAGATAAGTTTTAAAGGGTAGGGAATTCCAGTTGTCGGGGTGGCTAGACAAGATAGAGTACAATTAATTTAGGATATTAATATAAGAATGGGCCCAGACAAACTAGAAGAGAAAACATGACTTGAATGCCCTTATATCAGATTTTCAAATTATTATTGTGAAATAAAACACATGTTGAAAAGTGTATGAAGCATGAGTACGCAGCTTAACAAATGGATTCAGGGTAAATACCTGTTAGCCATGAGTAAGATGTATGTAATTTTTTTCAAAGTTTCCATAATATATTCTGATTCCCAGGAAAACGGTCACTTATTAAGTATCTGTTAAAGCTGAAAGAATATATCAAATGGTACATTTTTGGTACATCAAGAGATAAAATTGAACAGTGGATTGACATGATAATAAGGCCAAGGCAGTTAGATTTATGATAATAAGTCTAAGTCAGTGAAAGGAATACATTTGTGTCAATTAATCTCACACGTTTTTCATTGAAACAACTTTCTAAAGTGGATACCTGTTAAGGGAATAAACTTCATTAGGTAAGCATTTTTGCTAAAAGATTCTATGTTTAATATACTATACTTTAGCATTTTGCATATGCAAAAATCCAAATGACTCTGAATATAGATTCATTAGAAATTGCTCTCAGTTTTGATAGCTCAAGAAAAGCGTTTTACCTGCAAATACAAGAAACTTCTAAATATTATCAAAAGACTGGTCTGTTTTGGGTGCACGAATATTATGAAAAGTATATTGGACTGAAACAATATTCCTTGATATAATCCCCATTTATCTCTTTATGTATTACATCTAAAGAGGGAGAGAAAGCTAAAGAAAATTAAAGTGAGTTAAAATATTTTAAATAGTCAAAAATAAATGTTATTTAAAATATTTGCATAAAAGTTCATCAGCAAAGCACAGTTTAAATGTGTCAAGGGACACTGGCAAAACACTACAAGATATAGGATTTAGCTACAATTGCCAAATGTAAATATATATATATATATATATATATTTATATATGCAATCTGTACCCATCAAATAAAGGAAACTCTTCTTCTGCTATATCAGTAATAAGCAGTAAGTTGAAGCAGATATCTCTGCTTTCCTGAAGTGTGTCCTAGTAATGCCTTTATTGTATTTTTAAACCCTAATATGCCCCCACACCCGTGAGAAATAACTGAATAATAACCTCTCTGGTAGGTTTTAGAAGACTGTGCTGATGAAAGGTCATTTTTTCCAGCTTATATCTTTTTTTCTGTTTTCATTAATATCTTCAAATAAGCACATATTTCAAATAATTAAAGAAGAATACGTCCCCTAACTCCCACAGCAACGACAGTAATGACGATTACCTATTTCCCATGAATCAAATGGAATAAGTAACAAATACACCAAGAGTGTCACATATAATGAGGATAAACATAGTGTGGAGAAACTCCCTAGTAAACGTCACTGTAGGGACTCCCCTTCTCAGGTGAATAGTTAGGTGGAAAGTCGCCTTAGCAACTTAATGCGTGCATTGTGTGCAAGGATTCCCCATGACCCTAGGGGCCGCTGTGGAAAACTCTTGCTGGGGAAGACCAGAAGGAATTGATAGGAAGCAAGTGAAACTTTCTAGAAGCAGCCCTCAAGTCCTAGCTTGTTTCCTAGGCTTTCTTTTCTTTTCCTTTTTTTTTTTTTTTTACCACATTTAAGGCCTCTGAATTATTGTTAAAAGTATATAATAATTCCCAAATCCAGAAGTCATACTGAATGCTCCCTAACTTTACTTTGATATATTTGGTGAAGCAGGCTTGAGGACTTCTACAAATATTAATGTTACTAGAGGGATCTCTGAAAGCGTATGAAATTATTGTTTATATATTATATAAAAGATCACCTACACACTGTGAATAGTTAAAGGAAACATGCTATTTAAGAGGCACAGTGTTGTTATGTCCCATATATTTCATTTCTGCCTGTGTGAAAGTGTCTCTTGCTGGAAAATCTGTTATAGTAATGCATGACTGTGAAGGCGAAGGAGCACTGAGATACATTTATTCCTACACCACTCAAGTGGAACCATCGTAAGAAAGCTAGGGATCCTAACCTCACATGCAGTATAAATGATAAATGTACCATAATGCTTCCTTCTCATGTTTTCAACCTCCCATGGTTTTGATATATACATATTGGGTTATAGGACCCATATCTTAAGATCGCTGACAAGGTGTCTGCTATGGTACTTTCATATTTTATGACTTATTGAACTACGATTTTAAATTTGTTCAGCACATCAACATGTTAAGTGAAGAGGCCAGAATTATTTTTCGTTACATTTCTCTGAGCTATGTATCATTTCAGGATGGCTTCACATACACAGGCATGAAAAGTGTTCTGGCTTTAAATCTGCACTCATCAGACCTGAAAACAAAACAATTAAAATTAAATTATTCCCCCAGTGCCTTAAAATTAAGGAGGTGGTTTAAAATAGCTATTTGTGAGGCAAGTTAATATGGGGAAATCTGTTTACTGCACCATGAGAACCTCAAAGGAATTCTTACATGCTGTATTCCTGTGATGTATGTGAGGGACTCATTTTCTACCTGTTTACTTAGATTAGCAAACAACTGTTACAAAAAGAGGTTAAAGAAATATAGTTATCCTGGTGTGTTTAGGTTAGCACAGACGCAGAATTCTTAGTGGATTTTTTCCATTTTTCCTGAATATACACATATTTTTTTGTGATTTGACTAATGTACAATCCATAAAAATACTAAGACTTCTAATGATGTTACTAGACAACCTACACTTATGCTACCAGCTGACCTGCACTTACACACAAGTAGAACCTTGTGTGTATAGATATAAACTGTATGATCTATCTTAACTTATGGTCTCAGTATGAAAAATGTAATATCAGTATCCCTGGGAATATCACTCTTTGGAGTGAAAATACTAAAATTTCTATTATTATTTTTAATCTAGAAAATACATAGATTGGCTGTGGGATACATCTTCAGTGTGTGTGTAATTGGAATTTTATTATCTAGTGTTAAATAAATTTGTCACTACAATGGCAAAAAAATATTTGCCTACAGATCTTATTAGTTTTCTGAAACGCAAACAAACATTGAGTATAAGAAAATACTGCCAACACAAATGCACAATGAAACAATAGGAAAACTGAATCCTCATCTACTGTAAGGACCTGATCTAAGGTCATTATAAGTCATATTTAGCAAAAATGATGATTAGCAAATTATATCTGATAAGAACTCAGGCAAAACCACCTTCAATTTTTATTATTCAACATGTGAATACAACTGTCTTGACTAAGGTTGAAATTCACCCTATATATAGTTTGTATATTTTTCATTTACACAAAGACAAATTTCCAAATTTGCTGACTTTCTCTGTGATGGTAAGTGTCTATCATTAATATAATGGATGTTAAAAAAATGATAAACACATTTATTCTTTTACTTCAAGGTGAAGATGCTATTTTTAACTATTAGTGAGAAAATGCTAACTTTAGGAAGAAACTAGTGTTACCTCTTTAGAGAGTATTTGAACATATTTTGTTTGAAATAATATTTGTTGTGAAAGACAGTAAAATGTGTCACATGTAAAAACTCAAACTTGCATATGTTGCAAAAATCATAGAGAAATAATTTTGTAAGCTATTTAATTCCCTTTAAATGAAAAGTTTTGATGGATTTTAAAGTCATTTGCTAAATATGTAAAAGCATAATAATTTTTGACTACTTGGCAAGAATAACCAATTTACAGTTTCAGGAAATTGAGTAGCTGAATTATAGTAAGTAACTTGCATAGGTCTGAAAGATGAGAATTGTGTTTCAGTAAGTGCAGACGATGATGCACTTTTCTTGTTTGGACATTCATATCATTTTGATATCACTTTTTTTTCTGTTTTTCTTCTTTCCCATTTTTCTACTCTTTTATTTCTATTCTACGTTCTTCTATATCTAAAGAATAATTTGCATTTATATCAAATATTTCAATATATTTACTATAATATAAAATATTTTATAAATATTTCAAAATAAATATGAAATGTTTTACATTTTATGTATTATATTAAAGAGTTTAAAATGTATTTAATAAATAAAATTTAATTAAGGTGTCAATTTCTCTATTAAGGACTTAAATGACTGCAGTTCTGTGATACGCAGTGTTTTCACAGGAACAAAAAATAAATAAAATATTTATTAAGCTTCTCTCTTTATCCTTACTCCCGAAAATCATGTGGAGCAAAGTCACATCTATTTCTCATACTCACTGAACTCTAACTCCTATAGTCCATGCAGTTTCATTTTATTTATGGTTTTATATATGCACACTTTACTACACAAAATGCTATATCTTATTTCTAAAGCATTGTATGTTAAGTAGCACTGCATAGTTAAGACTCTATTGCAGAAAACAAAGTCTACTTAATATGTTAACAAGGAAGAAGTGTTTTTAAAGCCTCAATTTTTATTTCATTAATTCTGAAATAGAAAAGTAGGAGTAAAGATGATGTCCTTGGTGAGTGATTAGCAAGTCTCCACTATTTAGGAAATATGATAATAAAATTGAAAAGTTTTATATTTTAACTCTTTTTATATGAACTGGAAAGAATTACCACCCTTCATATGGCTTTGTGACCTCCATTAGAATATAGTACCCATCATTTTCACAGACAAATGATAGAAACCCTAAGATAATTCTGCAAATGATATTTTTAAAATTTTAGCTTCCTTCCTTCTTGCTCGGTCTTTTTCCTTCTTTTACTTCAATGCCCCCTAACCCATATTGTTTTTTCTTTTAATGTAGCTATTGTAAAGACCACTTGTAAGAGCTATCATGACCCAACATCTCTCTTCCTCAAATAGGCCCTGCTTAGCTAATGTTAGCCCTGCAGCAATAACTAGTTTATCCAAATAGAATACACTTAGTAGCTGTGGTCAAAAGCTAGCCGCAAAATCTAGTTACTCTCAAACTGAAGCTATCAATTTTTAATGCACACTCAATAGGGTAGTAGAGTTTAGCTCACTTTAACAGTATATTCTTCACCCGTGGGTGAGATTTAGAGGCCATCTCATGTGATGTATGGCCTAGGGCATATATACAGTGCTACCACGCATATGCAAGATGCAACCCGTTCCACCCCCCCATCCCCCTGTAACCCAGCCCCTTGAAATTCTCACCTACATGAGCCAATATAATGTTACTATTTCTGCTGTTGGGAGAGGTAGATTTCAGACTTACTCTCCTGACCTCCTCTGGCTTAAAAAAGCTCCTTCCCTTGTGTGATCAACCTTGGCGTGCACTTCAATTCTCTGTGCCAGGCAAGAACACAGGGAAATTTCAAGGTCCCATTCACTGTTACTGGATTTCAGTGCTCCGAAGAAGCCATATCCTTTCTTGGCTTGAACGGAAAGAGAAAAAGACATTTCTACCTGAGAATTTTCAGCTATTTTCACTATTGTACATTAGATTGGTTGCGTAGCAGCGAACAGTGAAAGGAGAGTAGTTAATTAGAAGGTGGTTAGTAACAAGTCCCACAGGGTCTTCACACCTGTATTCCCTAGGATTTTAATTTAACTACTTGAGATTTATTTCACTGTAAGTGGGCATGGATATTCTGCAACCACATTATTCACTGGTAATAAGTGCATCTTTTATATGATTTATATTTTTTAGTGTTATGTTCAAATCCTACTTGCTTTAGAACTAAGTGTTCTTGAGAGCTTTGTCAAATCTGAGTAATGTACAATAGTCAACCAGAAGCAGATTGGGAGAAATGGAGTTAGAGGAATAAGGTGAAGATTCAAAATTGATCAGTTCAATAAACCTATTCTTGTTTTCAGAAAAGAAGATAAAAGGAAAATATATATTGATCTAGTAAGGAGTTTGAAATAGTATTTATTTATTTTCAAAACTAATTTGTATAATCCTCTCATGATGTCTACTCCAATCACTCTATTTCAAATGTCCCTCCTTATCCTATCCTATCTTATCCTATCCTATCCTATCCTATCCTATCCTATCCTATCCTATCCTATCCTATCCTACCCTATCCTCCTTTCCTTTTTTGCATGGCAAGTAATACCTTTGATCATATTAGATTACATAATAATTAACTATGTATATTGCTTTTTGTCTGTCTCCTTTAGATCCCAAAAGACAGAGATTTAAGCCAAGGATCTAAAACAGCCCCTAGCAGTATAAGGCAGTCAATGCACATTTGTAGAATGAATCAGATCTTGTGTTAATCTGTTTTTAATTTAGATGATAGTGCTTATCTAGGGCTTACACTAGGCACTATTCTATGTAAATAGGATATTAAAAATATCAATTTATTTAAATGTAATGAAAACCAATTGAGGTGGGTAAGATTACTACTTACAATTTGCAGATGAAGAAACCAAGGATTAGAGGGTGTGTGCTTCTAAATGTTTGAGAACCACTATACTGAAAGGCAGATGACAAAAGGCCCTGATTTGTAGAGTTTGCCAATTTTTATGGTGTAAATACTCCTGCTATGGCTTATCTCAAGCTATTAACATTTCAACTGGTTCACAAAATTCTAGAGATTACAAAATCTGCTAACTAGTAGAGATGTAAATCATGCCAGCACTCCATTGCAGTGGTTTACATAAAAATATCTATGATGACTCAGGTAGAAGTGATATATCTGGTCTAACAAATCAAGCCAATTATCACGGCATGGAGTCTGATGCGGATTTTGACCAATAGTCTCAAATTGTAACAATTAATTGTTCATGCTTAATAATTTTAATTAAATAGTTATTTTGGAGGGTATTTCCCTCAAAAATACTCACTTCTCCTTTGCAAGCACTAGTCATCCTTGGTTACCATAGGATTTCTTTTTTTTTTTTTTTTCTTTTTTTTTTCAGAAGTACCAGGGATTGAACCCAGGACCTTGCACATGGAAAGCAGGCACTCAGCCACTTGAGCTACATCTGCTCCCCTTATTTTAATTATCCTTTATTGAGTTTTATATGTCTAGAAATTAAAACAATGTTTGATTAGCAAAGTCAGTTTTCCAACTAGACATTTTCTTTTCTTTTGAAAAATATTGCTCTATTTTGCACTAATATTTTGATGGCTGGGAGAGCGCTCTACCTTGAAGGGTGTATTGGATTCATCCATTTCAAATTCTTTAGTACATATTATAGCAAATGAAGTGACCATTTAAAAAATTGAGTCTAAATATAAATAAGCAGTCAATCTCAGAGATAAGAAAATGGAGGGCATTTGAATCATATTGCCAGATGTTCAGCCCCTACTGTGAATTCAAAATCATGACAAGTATGTTTTTAATTGCAAATATTTAAGGTCATTATGTATTTTTAAAATATAATTCAAAACTTCATCACATAAGCAAATGTAGCTCTGAAACTAAAAATGTATTAAAATTGAAAGAGTGCAAAAAATTAGAAAAAGCTTGATTTTCCAGATTTCTAAAAGCCTCTCACCTGCATGGAATTAACTTTTAATATTCTTTGATTTTGCAAGATAGCTATCCATTATTTATTATTTCAACTATAGGCACAATAACCAATCCAGGTATCAAAAATCCAATCATTCATTTTAGTAAGCTCTAGTCCCTACAATCCAACACATTAATGGTTAGACAGAGAAAGGGTTCAATATTAAATCCTCCTTTTTGAATCAGTTTCAGGTGGTTCTATTTCCAAAACTGTTGAAGCAAAGGCATTAATTACACATTTCCATTATGACAGAGCCAACATCAGCAGTGACTAAAGCATAATTTCTTTAGGAGGCAATGCAGCCTGTTCTCTGATCAAGTTTTGTTTCCCACAGGGATGCATCAGTCTTAAATTACATAGCAAGCAGGCAGGGGAAATGAAGAAAACAACAAAGCATTTCTCAGGGGAAGAAAGAACAAGAACCTGACTCGGGGTATTCTATTGAATAAATAAAATTTTATACATTAGTTATTTTCATTCATACACATTTACACACACTCACTCAGAAATGGTATTCAGGATATTTGTGAATTTTTATTTCCATTTGAATTTTTACTATAGACAAGAAATTGCTTGTCATTTTGAGGGTCATTAAGATTTCTTTTTATTTCTCCTGAAAAACTAAAAGAAGGTGATTATTACATACTATCAATATATATTTTTTCTCATTATACAAACACTTGTTAAATGAAAGTAAGTGATGCAATGGGCTTATTTGTCTTAGTTGATGTTTTTCACTTCACTTCATTAATAAAGAACTTATTGATAGTGATAGTAAAATGCAGCTCTGCTCATTCATCAGGCTAATGAAAAGAACTTAAAAAGTACAAAGAAGAATTTGCTGTAACAAGCCATCACAACACTGCCATGTCTAATGAGAACACAGATACCCAGAAACATTATATGAAACATCACCAGAATGAAAAGAAAAAAAGCATTTTAACAATCAATAGCTTTTTCATAAATTCAGCTTGTTAATTGATATATGGCCTTTACCTATGCAAAATATAAGCCCACTCTCATAATCTATTTACTCTGATATTTTAAAAAATATTTGTAGATATGACTTTTGGTCTCTAAACTGAAAGTTGTTTCTTAAGCTTTATTAAACTTTCCTAAAACAGACAAAATAAGAGAGTCATGAATTAATCTGCTAAGGAATTCTCGATGGGTACCTTCTGTAGCATATCTCCTTGGGTGATCTTAATGAGCATGGCATTCATAGTAGTAAAACTTTCTTCGGTAGAGGCAACTGGTCAACAGATTTGAAAAATTAATTCACTGGTAGCTTCTGAATTAGCTCATTCTACAAATCAACAAATGACTGACAGAGAAGAAATTAAGACTATAAAAAAAATAAACTTAAATAACCAAGTAGTCTTAAGAGACTATTGTAAAGCTAATGATAAGTGTGCTAGACTTTGATTCTCATGACAAACTTAACTTTTACTTGGCGCCAGCTATATCTACAGACCAAACAGCCAATCCCCATTGCCAAAATTTCTTTAGAAAATACTGAGGAAATTGTAATTGAACAATCCCCGTTCATAAGAGTGCTCTACCATTTTGCCATCAGGGCCTGCTAAGTTATATCAAAGGCATAAAAAATATATAAAAAATAAAATAAAATAAAAAGATTAAAACAATCTCCAAAAAATCAGTGACTTCAAACAAAAAAATATTTTTACCCATATGTCATGCCCAAACCTATTGGCAAAGAGGACTTTGATAATCCTAGTCAATCAGGGTTCCAGACTGAAGAAGGATCCATTTTGACACATGCTTCCTCATTTCTTCATCAGGTGAAAGGAAGGTGTCTAAAAGTGTGCTCATTCTTAACACTTCACCTGGTGGTGACATATAACATGTGTACTCACATTTCATTGCCTAAAGCAAGTCACCTAGACATACCTAACAACAAAGGGGGTGGGCAACTACAATTTCACCAAGTATCCAGAAGGAAAGGGACTAAAATGTTTTGCTAGATGGCACTATTTTCCACAGAGACCACCAGGATGGAGTTACTTTGGAAAATGAAGCTGATTAAACTTATAGTTTATCTATTCTTTGTTTAACACCCATATTCAGTTTACTTCCATGATATTCTGTGATTTCTCTACCCTGAACTTATATTCTCCCTTACCCTATCCCTAAAACTCTTCCAAAAATCCCTCTCTGTCACTCTCCTTAAATAACTGGTATACTCCTACACTTCAGCATATTAGCATTGTCACTATAATTTCCTTCCCACTTTCCTTTTCCATCTCCTCTTGTTCTTGCTCTACTTTGCAGATGCAACTTCATTTAAAGGTCATCCCACAGATAACCCAAAGAGAGTCAGGAAGATTAGAACAGAGGTTTTTGTAGCAGATTAAAGATGGCCACAAAGGTTTTGCCACTTCTCATATGAACAGGTACAGTGAATTTCCCCTTGCTTTGAATATGGGCTGTCTTGAAACATGCTTTGACCAATAGAATGTGGCAGAAATGATGTTCTGGAACTTCCAATACCAGATCTATGAAGACTGGCAGTTTCTATTTCTTTCCTTTCTGGGGAAACCAGTCATCATGCTGTAAAGAAGCCCGGAAAAGACTCATAAATGAAGAGGCAGCACATGGAGTGGGAAAAGCCAGGTAGAAGAGTGTCAAAGCTCCAGCTAAGTGAGCTACGCTTTCTTGGACCTTCCAGGTCAGCATATTATGTCTTCTGATTTCAACTGAATGAGTGGGTGGCCACAGCCACTGCGATGTGGAGCAGGAATGCCCAGAAAAGCTTACTTGATTTTACACAGTTTAATGAGAAATGATAAATCATTGATTTTTTTTTTTTTCTGGCCTTCTCACCCCTTCCTTGGGGACTGACTGGCCCAGTTTGTCCAGACAGGTGTTTGCTGCCCTTAATTCTTCTAAATAGGATTTTTTTTAACAAATCAATTTTATTGATACATATTAATAAAGAATAAATCCATCCAAAGTGTACAATGGTATTTCATATAATCTCATAGTTGTACATTCATCATGTCACTCATTACTACAGCATTTTTGTTATGCCAACAATAATAAGAAAATTAAAAAACAGACTAATAAACAAAACAAATAAACCTCATCATCTCTCAATCTCTCTGTGCTTCTCCTGCCATACATAGCTGCTATTCTGTTTCCATCTCTCTAGTTTATTTGCATTTATATTTTGTAAAAGCAGTCTTATATGTGAAGTATTACCCATATTTGTGTTTTACTATCTTATACAGACCCATGTTACGGTTTTTAGCTTTCCTTCTACTAATATACATGACCTTACACTTTCCCTTTCAACTGCTGTCATACCAATAAAACAGCTCTGCTAGTTACAAACACCATGATGTGCTTTCACCATTTCTATTCATTTCCAAAAATTTACAAACAACCTTTTTACCAATTCTACACTGATTAACCCTCAGCTTTCCATTTTCTATTTTCATTCTATTTTCTGGTAACTTATATTCTAATTATTAATTCCATGAGTTTACAAAATATGTGTAGTTCATAATAGCACAATCATACAGTATTTGTCCTTTTGTGTCTGGCTTGCTTCACTCAACATAATGTCCTCCAGGTTCATCCAGTGCTGTCATATTCTTCAGGACTTCATTTCTTCTTACAATTGCATAATATTCCATCATGTGTATTCACCACAATTTTTTAACAATTCATTGGTTGATGGACACTTGGGTTGTTTTCATCTTTTGCCAATCATGATTAATGCTGTTATGAATATCAGTGTGCAGATGTCTGTTCGTTTCACTGCTCTCAGTTCTTCTGGGTATATACCTAGTAACAGTATTGCCAGGTCGCACATTAACTCTGTATTCAACTTCCTTAGGAACTGCCAAACAGTCATCTGCAGTGGCTGGAACATCCTACATTCCCACCAACAGTGAATAAGTGTTCCTATCTCTCCACATCCTCTCTAAGATTTGTACTTCTCTGACTTTTTCATTATAGTCAATATAATAGGTGTGAAATGTTATCTCATTGTAGTTTTGTCTTGCATTTCTCTAATTGCTAGTGATATTGAACATTTTTTTATGTGATTTTTCACCATATGTATGTCTTCTATGGACAATTGTCTTTTCAAATATTTTGCATATTTTCTAATGGGATAGTTTTTCTTTATATTATTGAGGTGTAGTATCTTTTCATATATCATGGATAAAATTCTCTTATCAGATATGTAATTTCCAATTATTTTCTCCCATTGAGTTGGCTGCCTTTACACCCTTTTGACAAAGTCCTTTGAGGTGCAAAAGTATTGAATTTTGAGGAGGTCCCATTTATCTATTTTTTCTTTTGTTGGCCTTGCTTTAGGTGTAAGGTTTAAGAAACTACTGCCTACCACAAGATCTTGAAAATATTTTCCTACATTTTCTTCTCAGAGTTTTATGGTTGCCAGTTTTATATTTAGGTTACTGATTTATTTTGAGTTAATTTTTGTATAAGATGTGAGATAGTGATCCTCTTTCTTTCTTTTGGATAAGGCAATCCAATTCTACCAGCACCATTTGTTCTGGCCCAGATGGGAGGGTTTGACAGCCTTGTCAAAAATCACTTGACCATAGATGTGAGGGTCTATTACTGAGTCCTCAGTTCAGTTCCATTTGTCAATTTGTCTGTCTTTATGCCAGTACCATCCTTTTTTTTTTTTTTTACTACTGTAGCTAAGTAATAAGATTTAAAGT